>CACRXP010000384.1:200385-230285 GCA_902702965.1 Spirometra erinaceieuropaei | reverse complement strand
GGCGTACCTTTGATTTGCTCGTACACCGTCCCTTCAAATGTGAAGAACGTCTGGAGGCAGTATTTAAGCAGTTGCACCAGGTGCCCCCGCCTAGGAGTATTGTTTGGCTCCGTGTATTGGCTGTCAAGGAGGTCGCTGACAGTTTCGACTGCCAAGTCCTTTGGGATCGAGGTGAAAAGCGAGGTTACATCGAACGACACCATGACCTCGTCTGTGTTTATTTGCAGGCTTTTCAGTCTTTCCAGGAAATGGACGGAGGAGCGGACCGTCGTGTCGGAGCCCGCGGTGAGGCAGTTCAGGCGTCGGAACATCCATTTGGCCAGGTTGAATGTGGGTGTCCCGCGTAAGGATACGATGGGACGAAGTGGGGCACCATCTTTGTGTATTTTGGGCAGCCCGTAGAACCTTGCCATGGCAGCATCAGTCGGTTTGGTGGCCAGTCGTTCTGCCCTCGTCATCGCGCCATTATTTTGTAGCATGGTGAACGTCGTGTTTATTTGCGTCACCAGCTTCTTCATGTGGTCTCCATCAAACTTTACGTACGCTTGCCTGTCTTCAAGCAAGGCATTGGCTTTCTGGAGTTCGGCCGACAAGGTAGCCGAACTCCACTATCTACGGCGGATGTTCACCTCCAACGGTTACCCCCGCAGCTTTATAGAACGCAGCAGACTATCGAGGCCAACAATAAAGTCAACGGCAAATCAGCCGAAAGTCTGGCGAGCGCTGCCATATATTGCGAACGTTTCCGAGGCAGTTGCTCGCATCTTGCAACCATTGGGTATCGGAATCGCCCACAAACCAGAGGCGACAATTAGACGTCTGGTCATGAGGCCAAAAACGCCTCTGCCACGAGGCGAAACTGCCAACGTCGTCTATCGGATCCCGTGTAGTTCCTGCGAGGCAAACTACGTTGGAGAAACGGGGAAGAGATTGCAGACCCGTATGGACGAGCATGCAAGAGCGGTAAGGAGAATGGACCAGCTCTCGTTGGTGGCAGAACATTGTGCAGCTTTTGGCCACGCCTTCGCCTTCCAAGACGCCGAAGTCTTGGGCCAAGGGAGCGATCAAACGGTCAGGGAGACGCTCGATGCCTGGCACACCACAACTACCTCAATCAACCGCTGCGTAACTTTACCGGCTGCCTACCAAGCCCTACGGGTGAAGCTCAATAGGCAGGGCTACCGACGAGACGCCAGGCCGGAGACGACAGTAACCAAACCCAGACCAAGCGGGAACACGGACGGACATAGACAGACGTCGGGAACAAACGAAACCAGGGGACAACCGGCGGCGAACGCGGGCAGACGAGAGCAGTCGGTGAGAACGCCCAACAGTGCCAGGCCCCCCCAGCTCGACGTCAACACTGGCATGACAACCACCGTCAACACAGTTACGGGCAGGTGTGAACGGGACAGCGAGACGAGAACTCGCGACAGTGACAGGAATCCCCAGCCCGACACCAACACTGGCGTGACAACCACCGTCCACGCGGTTACGGGCAGGCGCGAACGGGGTAGGAAGGCGAGATACGTGGAGGGCGGACAACGGACAATGCAAACAAGAGCAATGGCCGCGGTCACCCCGACGCCACCCCCCTCCCCACACCCGACAAAGGAGGAGGAGAAACCGATGCCGCCATGACAACAATCGTCAGGCCTGGTGATGCAGCGCGCTGGAAGTCAGTGACACGCCAGCACGAAAGAAAACTCTTAAATACTGTGACGTGCAGTACGCAAACCACCTCCGATGATGGAAGCTTGTTTGCTTTCGAAACGTCAGGCAAATATACCTATGGTTCCTGCGATCGCCTTATCTTCTCAGTTATATCCTGGAACGCGCATTTTCGCTTCAATCAGCAATATTATATCCCTTCGACACAGCGTATACTGCGTTTTACGTAGTATATATACACCGATGCATGAGACGACAGGAATTAAAAGAAAAAGAGAAGGAACTAGCTTGTTCCGATCAGGCGTCTATACCAAAAACATGGCAACCACTTCCGTACATTAAGAATGTGTCCGATCTAGTTGGCAAAATTGGCCGACTTCGGCCTGGTAATTGGTTGCCTGTTCGTGAACATTGCCATCCATACGGAGCTTGTTTGCTTCGTAAAGCCAACAGATCGGTGTGCGCCCTTTCCTGATTGAATAAATGCCCGATCTGCAGCGACAGAGAATGACAGGTGGCGAGGCGCTGCTGAACTTCGGTTCGATGAAGAGCTTATGACCCATCTGGTAGACCCCAGTGGTGGATCAACTGCACCAGGTGAGTCTGTGCGCATGCTTGTGTTTGTGGTGACAGCCGCTGGTGGTCAGGGTTATGATTGGCTGAATGAAGGCAGAATAAGCCCGAAACAGTACTGTATCAATCTATCCGCATTCTCTGTCGTCCATCCTTGCTGATATATATATATATAGCAGCGAGGAGGGACGACAGAGAATGCGGGTAGATTGATACAGCACTGTTTCGGGCTTATTCTGCCTTCATTCAGCCAATCATAACCCTGACCACCAGCAGCTGAGACCAGAAACACAAACATGCGCACAGACGCACCTGGCGCATTCTGTTCGTGACCTTTGCCACACATACGGAGCTTGTTTGCTTTGTGAAGCCAATAGATCGGTGTGCGCCCATTCCTGATTGATATATATATATATATTGAAATCAAAAACGTTCTTTGGGAAAGGGAGAAAACTTTATTGAGTAAATTTTCGACGTCGGTTCCCCGTGTCGTCGTCAGACTAGAGTAAATGTGCTGAAAACAATTAAAATTTCAAACGTGCTACAAAATCAATACTCATTTGGTGCCTCAGCTAGTAAGCTGCCGTCGTATGTGTCAGTCCGTATTGATCGGCTTTCGACGGCAGCTTACTAGCTGAGGCGCCAAATGAGTATTGATTTTGTAGCACGTTTGAAATTTTAATTGTTTTCAGCACATTTACTCTAGTCTGACGACGACACGGGGAACCGACGTCGAAAATTTACTCAATAAAGTTTTCTCCCTTTCCCAAAGAACGTTTTTGATTTCAATTTATATTTCTTGGTATGCCTGCGTTCCAATATATATATATATATGACATTACCGACAAGGACAAGGGAGACCGGAATGGCCATTTCTGGCTTATTAGCCGTCGTCAGCCAGCCATACCCAAGCCCGAAGTGTGGAACACCCGAGCCTCGAACTCGCGACCTGTTGGTTTAGAAGTCCACGCCTCTATCCACCGGGCCAAGAGCCCGTTGCCTTGTCGGTTCCCGATCGAAAACGGACGCTCTTCCTACGCATCAACACACACTGCAGCCCAGAGGCTGAAAAGCTGCGAGAACGTAAATCCCTATGGCGTCTCTTTCTCTCCAATGGGTACCCACGTAGCTTCATAAACAAATGCCTGTATCAAAGGCACACGAAGACCGCCGGTGAACAAAAACAAAAACCTGAAATCTTCCGTGTTTTGCCCTACGTGAGTGGCGTTTCCGAAGCCACTGAACGCATGCTCAGACTACTCAACGTGGGCCTTGGCCACCGGCCGGATGTCACTATCCGCCGCCTGCTCATGCAGCCTAAGGGGCGGCTACCACCTGAGGACACGTCAGGAATTGTTTACCGCGCCAACTGTTTAGACTGTCCGGCCAACTATTGTGGCATGACCGACAAACGATTAAGGTCGCGCATGCATGAGCATTCTCTAGCTGTAAAGCGAAAAGATGTGCGATCACATGTTGCTATGCATAGCCTGGAAAATAACCATCAATTCGGCTTCGACAAGGCAGAAGTAATCGGCCGAGCTGAAAGCAAAATGGCGAGAGAGATAATCGAAGCCCGACAATCCAACGCCAACTCGATCAACCGTAAGATCGATCTACCGGCGCCATACGAGGCCGTCAGACATCACTTGGGCAGGAAAGGAGGGCCAATAGGAAGAGAGAACAATGGACCTATCAGTAGTGAGTAAGAAAGACCTATTTAAACCTTGTATTCCCACTTTTAATCTATCTCCGATAATGCGCTCAAGTATGAGTGTGAAACGTCAGATGAATAAATCATCCTCCCCAGAGATCTCTTTACCTTCTTCCATCTCAATACCTGGGGTCGCATTTTCGCCTATATCCCCCATATATCTATATATGACATCCCTTTCGACGAAGCGTATACTGCGTTTAATGTAATAGCCTTACATGCAAGTTTAATGGTGGGGAAAGTGATTCAGTAATTGAAACCGCTTTTGAAAACCAAAATGTACTTTTCTTCACAAAAACATTTAAGAAAACGCAATTTGCTTCGCAATGCGGAACAAAAAAACAATTTTGTCTTCGTTCTATTTCGAATCTTATTAAATTTATAAGAACAGAGACAATCAATAAAAACTCTGTCTAACGTAATCAGTCGCTTTTGGGGATCGTGGTTTTTGCAGACACACTCAAATCTATGCCCGCTGCCTTTACCGACTTCCTTGGTGGCCCCTTATACGGACGTCTCCCCCTCCGGAAGACATGCGCGCTGACATAAGTAGTCGTGCCACTGGTAATCTCCGGCTAAAATGCACACCAGCAAACTCTACTTGTCAAAAACGCGCAATGTCTGCGATTAATAAAATCAGCCACACCACTGTTTTTGTCATGCTGACAAGGGTGGCACTACTGCCACAATGGATAAAGTCGACTACGTTAACAAGGCAAATAAAATATTAAGTAACATGGAGATCAACGCACTTCTCGCCGAAGCCTTCACGAAGATCGAAGTGGCTGCTATGAACATAAAGGTTAACGTCTACCTGCATTTCGTCTAGGAGATAAGCGATATAAATCTTACAGGGACCCGTAGGTATGTCTCTATGCTGGTACTAGCAGGTTAGTTCTCTGACCTTACTTGAGTTCAGCAGTCAGGATAGAACGTCTAACGACCCTGTTTTCTTTTTGAATTTGACTGAGGTTTACCTAGCAAGTGTGCGCACAAAACCTATTGAAGGCTGTTCAGGTATGATTCGACGGAAAAATTGCAAATAGGCAGTATGGATGTTTCTTAAGGCGTGCTCTTCTGCACCTCTGTCATGCACTATTTAAGAGGTGAGTGATGCGAGTATAGAAAGACGACGCTAGCAGAAGCGACAACAGCAGGTTAAGCTGCAATTGCAAGGTGAAAGTTGTCAGTCGAAGATCAGTGCTACAGCCCTTCAGGTATCTGCGCGCACCCAAGAATTTAACCCCAGATCACTTGACTGACTTCCCTTCCGAGCCCTGAACGCCAAGCAGTTCTAAGCCTGCTATGCTTCAAGCATGTTTAGAGGTTTAACCGGCATGTGTGATTTAAGTATTATGGTAATAAATACACCAGTCTCTATGTTTCGAAGACCAGTATATGCGGAAGGGTTATCCAGGAACGCTAAACAGGCGACGCTTTATTTTATAACCTGGCGAACAAAACAGATATAAAATATTCAGCCGTGCATTAAGGGCGTCTCAGAAGAGACTGCGCGCTTCATTGCGGACTTGGGGTTTGAATTACACATCAGATCAGAGCAGCTATTTGCTTCAGGGTCCGAAATACAAAAATCGATTACAGCCCAGCGGTTGGTCTAGTCTATCTGATCACACCCCGTGTATAACCTTACGTTTAACTTAACAGTCCAGACTGACCTCCTAATCGGATCGCACATAAACATAAACTGTCTGCGCGACGACGTGGCAGGCTATCACAGACGGCTGACCTCAACTTTAGCACGACTGATGAGCTATGACTGACGCTTACCCTCAGCCTTAAAAACAAAATTTGAGAATTTATCGCCGCCTGAGATGGATGGATCGAGCTAGCGTCGGCATATGTGCAGCCCAGGTCGGTCACCCCAAGGCCGAATTCACCCATCTTTGGTCGATCAATACACCTTATTTTGTTTCTGCCACAGTCTCTGTCAATTCACGCCTCACTGAGTTCGGAAAATCGGAAACACAAACGTGTTTCAAAAGTTGACTACTCTTTGGACCTAGAAATTAAGGTTCGCCTTCACCTTCAGTACAAAATTGAATTATGCTGAGGTCAACTGGCAGAGCTAATGCACAGACTTTCCTATCAGATCTCACTCCATAGTCGGTGCTGAGACGTAGTCTGTTCAAATTGACTAACCAGCCAGATAGCCGAGTAGTCATCACGCCAACAGATAACACAGATGATGGAATTTCGACAAATAGCATCCAACGTGCTGCCATCAAACAACCTACGCACCAACGGACAACAATCCGCCATGAACGGGAAATAGGTCAATTAGTATAGGCATCGGTAGCATAGCGACTTAATTCTGTAAATACTGCTAGGTCCTGTGCATGCATAATCCTTATCTCGGTCTGTCTCGGATGATGGGTTCGTACTTGAATTCAGAACTACAAATGTATAAGCTCTTTTTCAAACGATAACTCCTACTTCTTATTAATTAGTTCCGGCAACTCGCATTTTCCCTGTATCGATAAATAAATGTGCCTTCACATTTTGCGTTTGCTTGTGCCGCACACGAGCTGGTCCCTCACCAGTAATCAGGTTTCATAAAAAGAGGCTACTGGGATGTCTTTTTCGTGAAAGTGTCATAGGGGGTGAAATTTAAAAGGGGCCTTTTAGTCTAGCACTCCAGTATAAGAAAATCCGACTCCCTCAATCAGTTCGTAGACTTCAAAGTCACAGCCTTGGGGTATGTGCAATTGTGTGCTGCAGTGAGGACTTCACAATTACTGATGTTAACTGCAAATTAAGTCCAACAATCCTCTGGGTTTAATAATTGATAAAACTAGTTATTATGTAATGGATAATGGCTTTCGAGACTTGGCCGGAGGCGAAGAATCATCAGAGATACTTAGTGACTTGAAGTGTTTGGCCGTAGATTTGTGTGTTACTTTCAGCAGATTCATAAGTAGGCATTTTCCTGGATTATTAGTACGTTTATTTGAGGCAACCTCTTACCTTTTATAGGGAAGCGTCCATTTCACAAGTGGTTCATTTATTTTCCTTGCTCTCTGTGGGGACTACTACGGACGCCTTATGGATGCTGTGAAACTTCACTCCTTAGTAAAGTAGCGTTTGCAAATTATAAAAATAAAGGAAACATTGCTCGCCTTAGACATTGGTCCTTCATCTGTGTGAAATTTGCGAAGTTTACTGGCCATTCTTAATTTTTTAGAGGCAGGCATAATAGAATACTTTGATACGGAATCGTTACGGAATGAACTGAAGAATATTTGAACTGATCGCCCAATGTTCCTGATGATTAGTAAAGTTACAGCTTAAGCGCTCAGTATTTAGAGGCACAGAGGAATGCGATTTGTATTTGTAGTATTCCATGGAGAATGTGTTTTTTAATACCAGAAAAAAATAGATAAAATGGCTAGTTTTTGGTTAGCAATTATAATTTTTATGGAATAATTGAACAGCAGCGTTCAATCCGAACCCAGAATTACTCACAACAGAAAATCACCCCATAAATTTGCAAATGAAAACGTAATGCATGAGATGTTCTTATCCCAAATGTATGCCATAATTAACCCCATTGGGGCAAACTTGCTAAGCTTGGTATACGCAGTAAAACGGGAAGATACTATCAACCATGATATATTCGTCCAAGCAAAAAACTGTTTCATAACTGGCATACAGTAAATGTGCTTAGTCATGGAATGTTGGCCGTAAGAGCTGGAGGACAAACTACCAGCTCCGACCACCTCTATGTTTATCTACTCCTTCAGCTGCTCCTGTGGGGCAGAATATATTGGTCGCACGAGCCGACGTTTATCCAAAAGAATAAAAGGACATTTTCAGGCATGTTTACGAAACGGGCAAATAAAAACATCAACAGCTCGATCTTCGCGCACATAATAGACACAGACCACCGCGTAGACGCCAGAGAGGCTTTCAGAGTGATTAACAAGGTCCCATCAAGTTATCCAAAACTCGTTGGGCAAAGCTTGTTGGCTACAATCAGGCTACTCGAACCGTTCCTATGCGCACATAAGAATTACATTCAGGTCCCAAAGTTGCCATGGTCAAAGCTACCAAACTAGTCACTCGCATGTAATTACACTCGCCGGGACCCACCTTCGCCCAGACGCTGGCTGTAAATGTGATGCTTCATTCTCCTCCATCCCAATCCTCCCCAAACAAGAACTACAGCTTAATTATTTACTTGCCCATATCTTTTACCTCATTGCTTCAATAGCCATATACATGTACAGGCCTGAAGAGAATTTATCGAAAGCAGACGTGCGCTCACCGATACAGGCGAAGATGCGAGTTTTAGGAACTAGTTGATCAGAAGAAAGAAGAAAATGAAGAAGAAGAGGAAGAAGAAGAAGAAGAAGAAGAAGAAAAAGAAGAAGAAGAAGAAGAAGAAGAAGAAGAAGGGATCGCTGGAACAATAGCTGTATTCGCCTGACGTTTCGGATTCTCACTTGAATCCATCATCAGAGACAGTTGCAGAAAAGGCTGACTCGTGCACAGGAAGTCGCAGTATTTATAGGATGCGGCCGCTATGCTACCAAAAGACCCACTGCTGCGGCCCATTCGACGAGACCCAGCCACACATTCAACTTCGAAGAGGCCGAAATTCTCGCGAGAGGGGATAATCCCGTGAGCCGCGAGATCCTTAAGTCATGGTTCATGGTACTTCAGTCAATCAACAAGTACAACGACATCCCCACACCATATTTCGTGCTGAGGCATAGGCTGGCCAAAACAATTGACCACTGGAGGAACGCGCAAGCCGGTGAGCCAGACGGCCAACTCCTCAACCGCCGGCGGGTGCACGTACAGTCGCATGTATTCACAACGACCATCCACGAACTTCTCCTCGTCGACGACCGCACCCTCGACGCCACCTCGTAAGGGGACATGCAACTAATCATGGACCTTTTATCCGCCACATGCGACAACCTCGTCCTTGTCAACAACATGGAGAAAACGGCGGTTATGTATCAACCGCCACCTGGCGATGCCTACGTCACAACCCAAATCAACGTATATTGCGCCCAACTGCAGGTCGTGGACAACTTTGCCTACCTTGGCAACACCCTCTCCCACACCACCTAGATCGATAATGAGGTGGTCCGCTAAATCGCCGAAACCAGCCAATCACTGAGCCGTATGCAAAGCACAATCTAGATTCGCCACGGATTTTCCTTCAACATTAAACTGAAGATGTACAAGGCGGCCATGCTGCCGACGCTGCTGTATGAGCCGGAGACCTGTACGGTGTACAAGAAGTCTGCGTGATGGCTCAATCATTTTCACCTTCATTGTCTCTGATGAATTCAGATTCCGGATACAGGTGTAATGAAATGGACGGCAATCCTCAGCATCTACGCCATGCTGAGACTGCAGCAACTGCGTTAGGGCGGACAGCTCGTGCGGATGGGCGACAAGCGGTTACCTAAACGATTCTTATACGGAGATTTCGTCACGGTTCCTCGCCGACAATTGAGGCCAAGTTCAGTGATACAAGGACACACAGAATGCATCCCTGACGCGTCTGCAGATCAACTGAAAGGGTCTCTCATGAGACTTGCCGACCTGAAGTCGGGGAATTAAAACAGACGCGACGATCTATGATGTTAATGTCATCACTGTCGCAAGGCAAAACATGAAGCTAGCAAATTCCGATTGCGCCAACCTCTCAGCGCTCACGATCATCCAGCCCCGACCAGCCGACGCGCCGACGGACGTTCCGGCCACCGGTTTGCCTTATAGGACATCTTCCTACCAACTGCATCGATCGGACTACATAAGCTATTGTATCCTCCTCCAGCGCTGCCTCACCCTCGAATCCAGATTGAATTGTGGTGACGAACAGATCATTGGTCAGACTCACCTGTCAGAAATATGATTCGACCGAACAGCCACTTTGCCAGTCTGAACGTTGTTATACCTCAGAGCGATACGACAGGTCGGAGAGGAGCATCCGCCTTACGCACCTTCGGATGGCCATAAAATCTGGCCAAAACCGTATATCGAGGTCTCACATGCATCTTTCAGCTGGTGTTATTGCACCCGCGTCATGCAGTGCCAAACCTGAGCCTTAATTGCGCGTCTCGGCGTTTTTACAGGGTTGGCTGCTGATGGAGAATACAACTGTCGCTCCTCCAGCAAATCCTTTTGTATTTTGAAGGTAGAATGTTCTGTCTAATACAACCGTGGAACACTCATTGTCTCCCGGAGCGACAGTAACGTATTTTCCGCCACGTTTGACCCCGAAAATCACATACCGGGACCGGTCAGTGTTATTGTGTTAGGACGGCCCAGAACACGACGCACCGTTCCTGTCGTCCGGAGGTCACGCCTGACAAAGAACCGCAAACTTGCCGCACAGCCTCGCCTAGGACGCCCGCATGCGAGCCAGACATTAGCACGCCGCTGAGTCATGCGCGACCTCCAGGGGTCAGCAACACGCGAGGGCCTGCCCATGCGGGCGCTCCGGACTGGACCAATAGTAACACGCAAACCAGACGAAGTCTGAACCCTTAAATACGAAGCCACGGACGGAAGGATTTAGAGTTGATGTACACAGGGTGACTGACGCAGTAAAGCTGTTCTCTCCTATCCTGTCTGTCTTCTATTCCGCACAGAACTGGCGTCACACTAATTTGGGGATATAACAAGTGGCGACGCAGGTGAACACGCAAAATGATCAGTGAAGAACAGATGCAGAAATTGTTGGAAGCACAGCAAGCCAGCTTTATGGCTCTTCTCGCAGGAATGCAGAAGGACTGGAAGCAGACAGGAAACGATGATAGAAGGAAGTGGCTGGAGGACAGGATCACAGAATGCACCTACGACCCTGACGACGGTTTTACGTTCGATATGTGGTTCAGAAAATATGAATTACTGTTCGAAAGAGAGGGGAAAAGTCTTTCTGACGGAGAAAAAGTGGAAATTCTGTTGCTGAAACTTGGACGAATGGAACACGAGAAGTATGTCAAATTCGTCCTACCGAAGAAACCGGCCGGGATCGAATTCACGGAGACGGTGGGAAACCTGAAAGCCTTATTCACCTATTCAAAGTCATTGTTTAACAGACGTTTTGACTGTTTTAAATTGGAGAAGAGAGTAGACGAAGACTATTTTGATTTGGCAGGCAGACTAAATGATATGTACCAACAGGCTGATCTAGAGCAAGCAACAGCAAACCAGGTTAAGGCCCTTTTGTTCATAAAATCACTTACTCTACCGGAGGACGCGGACATACGCACGCGGCTGCTGTCCAAACTGGACCAGGATGGTGACACGACTGTACAGAAGTTAGCAGATGAATGTTTTAGACTCAGGAGCATTAAACAGGATACAAGGTTAATTGGCGAAGCAAACAGTCAACAGCTACAGGTGTTGGACATTAGGAAAAACTGGCCGCCACAAAGAGAAACATTTCCCAGAAGACCAAAGACTGCCTGCTGGCAGTGCGGTGGATGGCAATATGTCGTCGACTGCCCTTTAAAACGCAGAAGTGTTTCAAATGTTCGAGATTTGGCCACAAATCGACATACTGCAGAGCAGGACGGCAAAGTCCCAGGAAACAGTGCAGCGCCGTTTCTGATGGTGAGGCACGGGTGCTAGGCTGTGAACACCGAAAATATCTAACCGTGATCATAAATGAGAAAGCTGTCAGGCTTCAAGTGGACACAGCGTCTGATCTGACGATTATAGCGGTAGAAACATGGCGGATGATAGGAGCACCCAGTCTTATCCCAACTCCTGTCACTGCAAGGGCATCAAACGGCACGGAAATGAAATTCAAGGGAAGTTTTTCAACTAGTATCGGATTTGGGGATAAAAATTGTCTAGCAGACGTCTTCGTATCGGAGTGTCCGATCGACCTCCTGGGAAATAAGGCAATCTCCGAGTTGGGGTTATGGAGTCAGCCATTTAACAGAATCTGCTGCGCAGTACAAGAAACGGAACAAAATCTGCGGGAGAAGTATGCAAAAATTATGGAAAAATCAGTCGGGAAATGTACCAAAACGAAAGCAGTTTTACGCATTAAACCAAACGAGAAACCAGTTTTCAGGCAATGTCGTCGAGTTCCGTTTGCAATCCAGGAAGACGTGGAGAAAGAGTTGGAACGTTTACAAGAGAAGGGCATCATCTACCCCACCAATTACTCCGCATGGGCTGCGCCAATTGTAGCGGTTAGGAAGCCAAATGGCAACTTGAGACTGTGTGCTGACTATTCGACGGGATTAAACGATGTTTTGGAGGATTACCACCATCCTCTAACGACGGTGGAGGAAATTTTTGCCAAGTTAAATGGTGGAAAGTCATTTGCACGAATTGATCTTTCAGAAGCCTATTTACAGATAGAAGTGGAGGAGGAATCGCAGGAGCTACTGACGATCAACACTCCAAAAGGTTTATTCAAGTTTACGCGGCTGAATTACGGCATTAAAACGGCTCCAAGCATTTTCCAGCAGGTTATGAATACAATGCTTACGGATACGCAGGGAGCGATTGCGTACTTAGACGACATTCTAGTAGTTGGTCGCTCGGAGGAGGAATTACTAGAAAGGCTGGAGAAAGTCATGGAGAATCTCGTCAATTATGGATTTAAAATTAACATGCGAAAAAGCGAATTTTTGCGGAAAGAAATTCACTATCTCGGATTTATAATAAATGCAGACGGAAGAGCACCGGACCCACAGAGAGTGCTGGCATTTCAGAGCATAAAAACCCCACAGAATGTAAAGGAATTACAATCCTTCATGGGTCTTGTCAGTTACTACGGGCCGTTCATAGAGGGACTTCACAGTTTGAAGGGACCTAAATCAACTTTTGTGCAGGGATACCCCATTCGTCTGGTCAGAGGAGTGCCAAGCAGCTTTTATGGCGATAAAAACTAAGATAAATCATTCGACCATGCTCTCCCATTTCGAGTTGAGCAATGAAACGATCGTCCAGGCCGATGCCTCTGACTATGGACTGGGCGCAGTCTTGCTTCAAAAGAATGTGGACGGAAAAGTTCAGCCTCTAATGCATGCTGCGAGGTCACTGACGAAAGCAGAAAGAAATTACAGTCAGATAGAAAAAGAGGCTTTGGCTATAATCTTTGCTGTCCAGAGATTTCATCAGTTTATATATGGCAGACATTTCACCTTACACACGGATCATCAGCCTTTAAAGTTTCTTCTGGGGACGAACGCTGGCATACCGCGGACTGCAGCAAAACGGATTTAGCGATGGGCAACAATCCGCCTGAACTATGACTTCACCATTCAGTACATACCCACGCAGAAATTTGGAGCCCCAGACGCGTTGTCGAGGTTAAGCGAAGACAAAGAAAGTCGGGAAGAGGTAGTGGTAGCACAAACTCTGGCCGAAGATGACGCAGAACTTAGCGAAGTTATTCGACAGGTTCCCATCGCAGCCGAGCACATCAGAGTTGCAACAATGGACGACCCACTACTACGTCAGGTTAAGGAATTCATACTGCGTGCCTGGCCCGATGAAGACAGAACCCACGCATGTATTAAGGCCTTTAAGAATCGAAAAGATCAGTTGTACATTGTGCAGGACTGCTTAATGTACGATGGCCGAGTGATTGTGCCTGCTAAATATAAGGCACAAGTATTGCGGGAGCTACATGCTGGACACCCGGGTATAACGCGGATGAAACAGCTAGCAAGAAAGTACGTTTACTGGCCCGAAATTGACGAAAATATTGAAACTTTTGTCCGTAGTTGTGTTCCGTGTGGACGTTTCGCAAAGAACCCCCCGAAAATCCCACCAGTGTCGTGGCCGGAAGCCACGAAACCCTGGAGTAGGATCCACCTGGACTATGCGAGTCCCTTTTGCTACAAGATGTTTCTCATTGTGGTTGACGCGTGGTCGAAATGGCTAGAGGTTTTCGAGGTTCCGGTAATCACGGCGGAAAACACGGTGCGGAAAACTGAGGAGTTAATCTCGAGGTATGGAATACCGACAGAGATTGTGACAGATAATGGGACCCAGTTTACCTCAAGCACATTTCAGCAGATGTGTCAAAAATGGCGGATCAAACACATAAGAACGCCGCCTTTCCATCCTCAGTCCAATAGCCAGGCCGAAAGGTTTGTCGGCACATTTAAAAGGGCAATGAGGAAGATGTGGAACCCAGGTGTCAAGATGGAGCACCTTAACACATTTCTGTTGGCCTATCGAATGACGCCGAAGACGGAGCTAGGTGGATCAACTCCGGCAGAAAGATTTCTAGGCAGACAACCCGATGTGCGTCTGCAATACCTGAAACCTGTGGTCCGAGAGCTCCAGCCGCGAAAATCCTGTTTCGTGGAGGGAGAAGATGTATACGCACGGGATTACGTTCCAGGAAGGGAACCCTGGATAGAAGGCATAATCAAAAGGGCACATGGTGTAGTTTTCGAAGTTGAGACAAGTCGAGGACGTGTGAGAAGACACGCAAACCAGTTGAGACACCGAATGGCGGCAGACAACCAACTGGCCATGGACCTACTTTGTGACACCTTCAGTATCCCGACTCCGAAGGTTGAGGTTCCAAATGTGGTCCAGGCCCCTAGGCGATCCTCTCGAACTAGACGCCCTCCGAACAGACATGATCCGCCCAAATTGCCGAACATACGAGGTCCACTCTTTAAAAGCGGGAGGTGTTAGGACGACCCAGAACACGACGCACCGCTCCTGTCGTCCGGAGGTCACGCCTGACAAAGAACCGCAAACTTGCCGCACAGCCTCGCCTAGGACGCCCGCATGCGAGCCAGACATTAGCACGCCGCTGAGTCATGCGCGACCTCCAGGGGTCAGCAACACGCGAGGGCCTGCCCATGCAGGCGCTCCGGACTGGACCAATAGTAACACGCAAACCAGACGAAGGTTGAACCCTTAAATACGAAGCCACGGACGGAAGGATTTAGAGTTGATGTACACAGGGTGACTGACGCAGTAAAGCTGTTCCCTCCTATCCTGTCTGTCATCTATTCCGCACAGAACTGGCGTCATACTAATTTGGGGATATAACATATTGCACCAGAGTTCTCCAAGGCCAACAACGTAGCATTAATTTGGCTGGTCAGCGCTGTTACGGGTTCGTTGCACATGGGGCATAGAATTGACGGTCCTCCAGTAAACACTTGTCTATTGTAATATGTTCTGTCCTGTCCAGTACAACCGTGGAGACCTCTTGTCCGCTGGCAGGATGACCAGGTTAATGTCGACCTTGAAAAGCACTTCCCGCGGCTTGTGGCCCATTCGGAGCGGCGACACTTTGTGTCGGATGAGGCTCGTAGTCGCCTCCACTGCCTTCTCCTGACTAAGATTTGATTCCACTGTTGCAATCATGTCAATAATTTTGGCGTCAGCCACGTTGAATGAAGCTTCGAGCAGTAACACATGCATCTGACAATTCGTCAGCTCTTTTGACGACAGGTTGCGCACCGGTTTGTCGTTTCTGCACGACGATGGATTGAGGAGTTTTCGGAATTTGTTCTCCTGCGCTGTGTCGCGTATCATTCCCTATGTTCGCGGACTCATCCACCCACGCTCTGCAGGAACAGATTTCTACAGATCACATCCATGAGCTCACAACATCTGGTCTTTTCTTGGCCAATCTTCTGACGATGCTTGTGACGTCTCGCGTGGCAGTATTAGAAGAGCACTCGGATCATCCTTCTGTTATGCTGGTATACTGTTTGATTAGTCAAATCCGTGTTTACTGACGGCATTTACGAAACACACTTAGGCAACACAATATTGTCGATACTCCTGGGCAAAAACCGAATCTGCGAATACGCGAAGGCCTCTCGAAGAGCGAATGTTTACCATCGCCGGGCCGATCGGAGTGCATTGCAACCATATAAATTATCAATATATGCTAAGAGGTCAGTCCCAGAAAAAAATTTCGAAAAAGGAGATAAGATCGCTGACACAAGAACTTTATTCGGTTTTCCTTCTTCACGACTGCTTCCTGTGACTCGTCTCTAAGCTTCTATTGCTATGCGTTTCGGTGCAATGCCCTCGGATGGGCCCGTCGATGTAAAACTTTCGCCCTTCGAGAGGTCTCTACGTATGCGCAGAACATGAGAACTCAATCACAATTTTCACGACTAACTTTTGAGACTCTAATTGTGAATACATTGAGTAGACGAGGCGAAGATCGCATTTAAGTCCAAAAATAATCGAACCCACGGCGAAGCGCAAGCGGCTCGTTGCTCTAGCTAGAGGTGACAACTAGGCTGCTTAAGTCATGGTTCATTGGTCCTCAGTCCATTAACAAGTGCGACGACCTTCCTATTCCATAATCGGTGCTGACAGTACGCCTAGGCGGAGAAATTAGCATCGCGGGAAGCGCACAGGTAAATATTGTTCCCAAGGGCAGGGTCGGTGGGTCACATTGTCGAACGATTGGGACACCAGCATCCAATACCCGTGATGAAATTCCAGCGATTAACGACGCGAATATTGGCTATCAAGCATTCATCACACCACGTGCGACGTTTTCTGATTTTGCGGGGGGGGATCGGGAATATTCATGGGTATGCGGTAACATGGCCTCTGAATCCTATAAATACTGCAGCCCCTTGTTCATGAACCACCCGTATCTGCTTTTGCTTATGATGGCCGTTTTTGACCAAGAATCCGGAATGTCAGACTAATAAAGATTTTTGTCCCAGCGGCCGTATCTCCTTCTGGACTGTTTCCTGGAACTCGTGTGTTCGATTCTATTGGCCACAATTTACGCCCGAATCCATGCCTTATTTTTGAATAAAAACAGCAAATTGACAAACACTTATCTTCCTTGCAGGCAAAATGCATAATGTGCTTCTTTCATAAAAAACTGCATAAACAGGTGACTTTTCCTTTTTTCCGATGATCTCAATGCCAGTCACCAAGAAATAGGACAACTGACAAAAAACACTAAAGGAACTATTACTAAGATGCACATTAAATGTGCAATTCCTTTTTAACAACCAACTCCCTAGACAAATCGACGGCGTTACTATGGGCTCGTCTCAGCGACCTCTCTTAGACGACGTCTTCATGGGCAAGCTGGAGAGATTCCAACTAAGCGATCAGATCAAAAAGTGTAAGCATTATGGTCACTACGTGGATGATATCTTTGCGATTGCAAACACAGAAACCGACATCGCTGCCCACCTAAATGCTGCAAATCAGGCACATCTGTCGATCAACTTCACGTTGGAGATGGAATCGGCTTGTTCGCTTCCCTTCTTAGATGTCCTTCTAAAAAGGAAATCTGACGGTGGCATTCGAAGAAGCGTCTATCGGGAGAAAACCTGGTCTGGACAATTTTTTCAACAGATAGTATCGAAGAGGAACTTAAAAAATCTAGGACTTGCTTCGCGAAAATGGGTACCCTAGCAGATTCATTGCAAAGAACCTTGCCGAACGACCCGCAAACCCACCAAACTAACCACCGAAAAGAAAACGTTGTTCCTCAATGTCCCCTTCCAAGGAGACGCTGCAAGTTAGCTCCTAAGAAGACGCCCTGTCCAAGCTGTCTCAGGAACCTTCCCAGCAGCAAGGGTTCGCATATCATTCTCTACTAACCATATTCTACGCGAGGAAGGCAAGGATAGACTGCCACCTCAGACCGCCTCAATGTGCATCTACTCATTAAATTTCTCCTGTGGAGCAGATTATATTGGTCGTTCAAATCGGCGCCTTTCCAGAAAAATAAGAGAGCGCCTTCCCGCATGTCTGGCAAAGGGTGAAACTAGGAGAATAGACAGCGCTATCCTTGCGCATGCAGTGGACTCAGGGCATCGTGTGGACCCCACTGAAGCATTTTGTGTTATTTACAAGGTCCCCTCGAGCTTCCCTAAGCTACTGGGCCAGCGCGTGTTAGCAACAGCAGAAGCGGCCGCCATAAGGTTACGAAAACCGACCTTATGCGCCTAAAATAACATTGTTCAGGCTCCGCGCTTACCGTGCTCAAAGGTTGACTAGCCACATACAACGTTCTGCGTTGTAATTTAAAACCTGTAATTTAATTTTAAAGCCTGTAATTTAAAACCTAACTTTTATCGATTTTTCTTTCAATCAGCTTATCCCGCCCTATGTAACTGTATTGGCCTGATGAGAATTTACCGTAAGGAACGTTTACTCGCCACTGTCTCTTCTGAAAATTAAACTACTTAAAGGAATGCATGAGCAGTATCATTGGGTTTATAAATTAATTTATTTAATCTAAAAATGCCTTGGTTTCTCACTAACAGTACGAAAATACTGTTTTTTTTCAAATCGAACCCAAATCAATACACACGAGTTCATAGCTGTTGGATGAAGAAAAGAATTACGCTCGGAGGTGAACATTTCCACTCTAGTAACCCTTCTCTAATTCAAAACTCATTTTTATAATTTCGGCTAACGTTAAAAGAGAAATTTTTACTGACTGTAGTTCCTGCCTAGTACATAAAAATAACAACATATTATGCTTTAATGAGAGAACATTGTGCAGGTCTTAGAGGTTTACACACAGTGCATTTGCTTTATTGGCGGCATTACAAAAGCTTTTAAATGAATATATTCATAAATAATGCATTTTACGAGCCGACACACCAGAAACATTTGTCGGTATAAAAAAATGACAACCTTGGATTTCGATCTTCTTTTTTAGCAGACCAGTGGAATTTTCTTCGTGAGTTGATCCAGGTTATAGTCAAGTGCCTCATTGAGTATCCGGACAGAAATATATCTGTAGGGCGAGTTAAGGTAATGAACGGTTTGTTCTGCTGTCCTTGTAAGTGAAAGGGAATCGATATTGCAATTGGGGTTTGCATCATCGGCTTCCATTCGTCCCGAAATGCTGATATTAATAACAGCAAAGGACACTTCAAAATTCACCATGAATTTACTTGTAACACTTAGTCGCTGTAACAATAAACAAGCGGTATCATTTGACTTATGAGACGATTTGCCAGAAAACTCAAATCATGCTTTTATGACAAAAAACTACTCACGTGTATCACTCGAAAGACGGATGGTAAGATAATCCCATCACAGTCAAACCTCTTTTCATCCAAATAACGATACATACGACAATTCCTTAGAGCTGTCGGATCTCCAAAAGCCATGGTTATATAAAAACCATCTTTGTATCTTGTAAGTTGACTTAGAGAATAGTTCAAAGCAGTGAAACTTTGGGTCAAAAATTGTTCCACCGTCCCTCGCTCTCGTATTTGGCTGCCAATGTCTGCAATAAAATTTTTTTTATTCTAAAGCCACATGTGAACATGCATTGTTACCTAAATAGAAAAATCCGCACAGGTTTGGTTTGTAAATAACCAGCTGGTAAGCATAAGTATGCCTTCTGTAGCTTCTTGTCTGGTTAGTACATTTATGTTACATAATGTGACAAATAAAACAAAAGAATGATATAAGTGCTGTGTGGGAATGTGAAGCATCTGGTTATGAAGACTTATAATGTCCCACCGGACTATTTCAATTCCTATTGTCAGAGCTTGCTAGCAACAGCAGAATTTACTGACGTGTGGCAACAAGATTCCAACTCCTACAACGCAAAAAGTTACTTTGTTACCGACAATTTGAAGTCTATCTTAGGCGCAAAGTTTGTATATACTGAAAAGGGAGGATCAATAAATCCTATAATCGGAAGGGTCCGTGAAAAAGTTGGCCAAAGTAAAAAATATAAGTTTTACTTTACACGGGCTTTTCGACTGGCATGAAACGGATGATTACAGAGTGTTTTACAAATGTATTTTAGACGCTCGCATATGCACTAATGGTAAAAATGTTTCGTGACAAGTTACTCCCAACTGAAGCGTGCCCCTCCAATATTTTCAATGTTCGATTTAAATTTGACGTTTTTTGGCAATATTGTGGGGTTTTAGAGCGGTATTGCAGTATAAATACTCGCACAGATATAATTATTTTAAACTATACATGCTTACGTTAATCCTTAGTTTCTGTATGTTACATATTATACGAAGTGAACGAAGGTTACCGCAATAAAATATATGGTTGCATTTAAGGAGGCGTTGTCGAATTATCCTGAACTGCAGGATGTAAAAACAAAAAATAAGTCAAGAATTTGCACATAAGTATACAATGCAGGTTTTAGAACACATCTGTCACCTGTCTGTGAATGATATGCAAAGGTGCCTCCAAGTGAATAAATGCAAAACAAGATCTTCGCGTAGATCATAATTGCTAAAGTCACTCCTTTGCCGTCTGTTCACATTTGCAGTAGTCTCCAGGTTTATACGAGTTTACTCAGGCATCCTTGACCAACCAAATGATTTACTGCTTTAGAAGACCATTCATGTGTGCTGCGGCAATGCGTAGTTGCTCTACTTTTCTTTCACATTTGTATAGGCCTATTTTGTGGCTTGCTGTAGAGCAAACAAATACAAAATAAATTGGCAACAGTGTCAATCAATACGGATGGTGTATCCAACCTACGGAGGCGTAACATGTAAAGACTACCAACCATTCATGCGGTTACGAGATCAAACATAGATATATCATTAAAATATTCGATTATCCATACATTCGGCTAATTTCCAGTGTCTGACGCCGTGACAGATCACGTATTCGACTTATGTATTGCCAGTAATACAAGTAGGGAATGATGATGATCATTTAGCTTCACCTTAAACGGTTAAAGGGCATACTTTAGGTGGACTAACTCATTAAATGTTAACCGAAATTACGAAATGAGTTTTCGACTTGCGAAAATTACCATAGCAGTCTGAAAAGCGTTTTCGTTTCAAAAATATCAATAAAGTATGGTTGCAAAATGAATCATCCTGCAACATTATTCTATAATAATTCAGTTACCTCAGGATGCCGACTTTTAAATGAAACACTTTTATTCTGCATTGGAAAATTACACTCTGCATAAAATGACTACTTATGTGGCACGAACGTTTTTCGTGGATTTTCGAAGTCCTTCAAAGCATAATTACAATGCATGGAAAGTATTCATACAAATATTCATCCTTTTACTCGTTTGGTAGGGCAATTTTTGTCTTCCAGTTTGATGTACGAAAATAGGCATGATTTGGTTTTCAAAAAGTCTTTGCAATTTCCGAATGATTTTGAACCGGACCTGCCTTCAAATTTACATTCAGCCTTCCCAAACTACAAGCCCTATATCTTCTGCGTACAAAAAATCACACATTTCTCTACTGTCTTGAAAAAAGACCATATGGGATCATAAAATTTAGCGGTGAATTTGAGCCATACTGTTCGCTTCACAAGACACATTGACAAATGTAAGAACTTAACATCGTATGGGCATCCATTCCATAGTATTAACAATCTCATAATTAGGACCTACAAGCCGGGAACAATGGTGATTATTTTATTTCACCGTAAATGGTTACCGACAGGTAATGCAGGTGGGGTAACTCATGAACTGTCAACCAAAATTCCGAAGTACGATTGCAAAACGAGTTATTCTGCAGCAGATTCCTATAATTATTCAGTTAACTCATGCTGTCGGCTTTCGAATGAACTACCTTTCGGCTGCATGCAGAAGCCATACTCTGCAAAAAATCACTAATTACGTAGCGTATATTTTTATTGATTTTCGATGCACTTAAATATTCCATTATATTTCATAGAAAACACTAATAAAAATATTCATTCTTTTGCTTACTCAGTTAGAATTTACGTGTTCTTTCAATCGTGTAATCGAAAAGAGGCTATATCTTGATTTTCAAAAAGCTTTTCCCAACTCCCAAACAATTTTGAACCTGAATTTCCGTTAAACTTGCATTCAGGGTTCAAACGCTGCATGCCGTATATTTGTCGCCTACGGAAGACCGTACATTATTCTGCGGTATTAATTGGTAATCATATTTAGTTCATAACATTTAACAGTCGATTCAAGGCATACTGCTAACTTTAAAAGACACGCTGAAAAATGCAGCGACATGGCTTTGTATGAGCAGCCCATTCAGAGAATTAAAAAATCTCACAATTAAAGACATTTTAATACTAAAGTATACCCTTTTTTCGAGCAGAATATCGTAAGAAGACGTCAATGTCTACCTAACGGGCAGAAGGAGTGAACATTCTTGTGCATGTTTTCTATAGGGTAGTTCTAAATTTCTAGGGGCACCGAAAGTTACAGAGAAAAATTTAAATTACTTAGATGGTCAATTTTGCAGGGTAAAGTTTTCTACTTGCAGCTAAAAAGACATTCATTTGAAAGCCGACATCGTGGAGTAACTGGATCATTGTACAATAATGCTGCATGATGGTTCGTTTTACAACACTACTTAATTAATCTTTTCGAAATGAAAAGGCATGTCGGAATTGTAGTTGACATTCACGAGTTTGCCCACCTACTGTATATCTCACAGACATATATGAATATCCATGGCCTTCTGACTGCAAACATTTTTTTTCAAAAATACGTCAGTTTTTTTCACCCGCATAGACACAATTTACCGCGATTTATTGCAAAGGTATTTCACATCAACATTTAGTGCTTAAACTCCAACTATTGCATCAACGAAGGTAGGGCTCATGAATACCTTCTGGTTGGGTCCTCGCTGGCGCAGCCGCTGAGCCTCGTAGTATCACATGTCTAATCGTACTTTGCTGTCGTCTATGGGCTGGTGCCCATAAGGATGCGTTTGCAAGTTTCGCCAACAACAACTGACTGATACGCACTCCGAAATCCGGTGCTCACAACGATGCGTTTTCTAGTAACACCAACGCCTCTCTTACCGCACATTTTAAATGGGTCATTTTAGACGACTGAATGATACGCTCCCCAAAGCAGGCATTTAGATTTTACCGTTTAACAGCTGAAGATAGATTTCGGTCTAACGTCCATAATATGTTCAATGAGTTTTAGCCTGCATGTCGTCCCTCACAGTGATCTTCTATAACTAGGATATTGGAAGTAAGAATCACGGCGATTATGACTAAATTTCGTAATAAGTCTCGATGCGGCAATGCCAACAAGCGGGCGGCGTCACCGTAAATTATGCGATAACAAGTTACCTAGAAAATTAGAGAAAATAGATTTGCCAAGGAAGCCAACTTTTGATGAGTTCCTGGTTCACACCTTATCCCACCATCACCTTACTCAGCGGCAACAAAATGCATATGGTTAGAAATCCGACTTCCCCAATTACTGAGCCACGAGCCAGTTGTCCTGTCGGTAGGCCAGTATTCTGATTTATTTTAAAAATCCGACAATAACTTCATTCTTTACTCAGACACAGGAGAGCAGAAACGGTTAAAGCTGAGGTTAAAACGCAATTGATTTAATTACGGGCCGGAGTCTTGAGCTTTTTAAATTATGATTCACTGGTTCCCTGTCGATTAACAAGTGCGGTAACGTCCCTCATGTGAGGAGGGCACATGCAGGGTCATTAATACAGATGGTCTAGCAATTCTTAAACCAATATTCAACACCCGCGACGAAATTGTCACGATTAACAACGCGAACGGCGACCATCGAATGGTCATGACACAAACTGCAACAATCCCTAATGAAAGGGTGCCGTGAATTTGCAAAGGTGGGCGGTGGTATGGCAACTGCATCCAATAAATACTGCAGCTCTAGTGTAGGAGCTATGCCTATCTACCGTTGCCTCTGATGATGGGTCCAAGCATGAATCCAAAACGTAAGGCATATACAGATTTTTTTCCAACGATCAAATCTCACAATATTCATAATCTTAACATTGTCCATAGGACACTCCCAATTCCTAGATCCGGATTAAACTTTTAATAGCAGGGTGTATGATCATGTAGTTAGCGGTAATGTATCCCTTAAAGGTGCAAGGGCATTAGCGGGGCAGCTCCCCGGAAAAGTTTGCAAGCCAGTGCTTCTGGCGACTTGAATGCCCAAAATTTAATTTTGGGCTACGTTCTAAAAAATAATGTGTTTTATAAAAACTAGCCTCTCGGTTGAGGCGTCGTTAAGCGCAAGGAAGATAAGTGATGTTCAAGAAACCTACGCATGCATCTCCAGTTAACCGATAAGTGATTATTTACAAGGTATTCTGTTCGTACCAATTTATCTTTGAAATAAATATACGGAGAGGGTATGTTGGTTTTTTGTCCGCACAGAAATCAAGTTGTGACTTGAAGTAGATCAGTTCATATCAGGGTTGTAAGGCACAGACTGGGATTCGATGTACGGATAGTTCGGTCGAAAGCTTTCAGTCGCATCGGAAAAACCGCGTAATATTCATTGACTGCTGACCGACAGCTATTAGTTCAGTTCAGTTCAATTCAGTTTATTGAGGGAAATGTAGGTCTTCACCTTTGAACTCCCTATTTGTTTACAAACAACTGCAAAATCTCAAAAACTCGAAAAGGTATCATAAAGAAACAAATAATCGGAAAAGCGTCAGGTCTGTACAGACAAACAAACTGTCTCGAATGTTAGTGGTACGAGCAGCTGTAGAGCTGTCGTTTCGAGTGCAGCGAAATAAATAATATATCCGGTGACAAAATTTGCATATGTGCATGTCAGCAAGCGTAGGCGATGAGTTGGCACAATAATACATTCAATTTAAAATCTTACTGAAAAATAGCAAGTAGTATTATAATAACGGAATTTGTCGAGGTTACAAAGATCGGGGTGGTAATTTAGTGGACACTGCTACACAAATCCAGCTTCCTCTTAAAGACCTCGACGGAAGCAGACATAACGACATCCACAGGCAGGGCATTCCAGGCTTTTAGCACTCTGTTGGAGAAGAAGAACTTTCGTGTGTCCAGTCTGGCCCCTGTCACAAAGTTTGAATGGATGGCCTCGTAGATTTGTGGTGGTTGCTAATTCGAAGAAGTCCTCCGGTACGAGGGTACAGTCCTGACCACGTATGATACGGAAGGCTTGTATCAGGTCACCCCGTAACTGCCTGTAACTCAAGGGAAAGAGATCAAGGTTAGCTAACCGCGTTGCATATGGTAGTGAACCCTGTCCTGCCACAAGTTTCGTTGCACGCCTTTGAACCCTTTCAAGGATGCTGAGGTCCTTCGCGGTCCAGGGTCTCCAAGCTTGGATAGCAAATTCTAGTTGCGGACGCACAAAAGTTCGAAAGACTTTAGGGAAGCAGTCTTCATCAAAGGCAGAGAAAGCCCGCTTGACAAGGTAGAGGACTGACATCGCAGACTTGGCTATCTTCGTGCAGTGCAGCGAGGGTTTGAGCGAGGTCGTAATCCATACTCCCAAAACCTTCTGCGAGTCCACTTCTTGCAGTGGTATACCGTTTAGGCAGTAGGTCATATGGTTCGGAGAGCGAGCTCTGCCGACTCGTAGAATATTGCACTTTTTCTCGTTGATCGGCAGAAGCCAGGCCTTTGACCACTGTTGGAGTCGGTTTAGGTTCGCCTGCAGATGCTCTTCGTCCTCTGCAGTTCGAATGACGCTCCAGAGCTTAATGTCATCCGCAAACATGGCGACACCACAATCCAGTCCACTAACGCAATCGTTGACGTTAATGATGAACAAAGTAGGACCAAGAACAGAGCCTTGGGGAACACCGCTTTCAACGGCAACCTCCGTCGACTTCTGGCCACCGGCATGGACAGTTTGACAACAGTCTAATAGGAAGCTTTGAATCCATTTTAAGAGGTTACCCCTAACGCCTGTTCGGCTCAGTTTGTGCAGGAGTCGCTGATGTGGGACACTATCAAATGCCTTTTTAAAGTTGATATAGACGACATGCAGCGCATTGCCTTCATCAACTGACCGAGAAAAACGTTCCAAACAGTTGAGCAAGTTAGTCACGCAAGACCTGCCACTACGAAACCCATGCTGCGCATCAGATAATAAATTATGCTGCTCTAGGAAGCGCATCAGCTCTCGCTTGATTATTTTCTCCAGCAGATGGAGGTGAGGCTAATTGGCCTGTAATTGTTTGCAGAGGCCTTGCTGCCTCCTTTATGCAGTGGTGTGATCCGCGCAGAATTTCAGTCGGCGGGCAAGCAGCCGGCTTCGAACGAGGCTTGGAAAAGCATGGACAATGGTTTGGCTAGTTCGGCAGCGAGCTCCTTCAGTAACTTAGGCGGTATGTCGTCTGGACCTGGTGATTTTGACTCATTTAGCGTCATTAGCTCTTTGCGAACCGTCGCTTCATCAAAAGATACAGACTCAATTTTTGGACCCTCATCGAAGTCGTAGTCGGGAGGAGTTAATGGACTTTCACTAGTAAAGATGGATTTGAAAAATTGTGAAAAGTGCTCAGCTTTTTCTCCATCCTCACTAATCTCTACGTCTCCGCTTGTTTTCAGGAGGGGGATTGCATCTCTGTTTCGTGTGCTGCTTCTTATGTAGCTGTAGAATAATTTTGGATTTTCCATAGCACGATTCAATAGGTCTTTTTCAAAATTTTGCCGTGTCCTGAGGGTCAGCCGCTTGACTAAGTTCCTCTGTATTTTGTACGCGTTTATGGATACAGGAGTCCCATCAGTAAGAGATTTCTGCCACAATCTCCGTTTTTTATTTATTTCCTTTTATAACGCCTGGGTCAGCCACCAGGGTCGATTTTTTAGCCCCTTCCGTGAAAGCGGACAGTGGTTTGTCAGGAGAACATGCAATAATTCACTGAACCATTTCCAATCCTCCTCTATATATCCGGAAAACGCTGATTCCCAGTCCGTATTTTTGATTTCGGTCTTCATTTGATCGATGTACCCACGCCAAATATTTCTTCTAATTTTGGTGGGCTCTTCAGGCACGGAAGAGATTGAATAGTCCCATTGAAGTACAACGTGATCGCTTCGACCTAAGGGACGCAGACATTGTACCTCATCTATGCTGTCCATCGATTTCGTGAGCACCAGGTCCAAGCAGTTTGACTGCTGCCCCTCACGGGCCCTTGTGGGAAATAGGACGTGCTGTGTGAGAAATGACCTGAGTGCCATGTCCAAGAAGCGTCGGTCGAAAGCTAGTTCTGGGCCGCGCGCGTATAGTGAACTCCTATCAATGAGCACTGCATTGAAGTCGCCCATGATTAGGACGTCAGGCCGGAGAACAAATCGTCCTAGCTCCTCTAACAGACGAGCGTCAGCCTCGGGGTCACTCCTCTGTTGTCGATAGACGGTCAGAACTTCAAGGCTATGTGATCCTGGTACCCTTATAGTGAGCCAGATAGTCTCGGCGCTGCATGCAAACTGTTCTGTTTTTTCTGACACAAGCAGGTCGTGTTTTACGTACGTGACAACTCCTCCTCCCTGACGCTCTCTCCTGTCTCTTCGAAACAACCGAAATCCTGGTAGCATTAATTCGCGGTCATCCACGTTTTCAGACAGCCAGGTTTCTGTCAAAGAGACAATGTCAGGGGAAAGGTCACAGATGTGGATCTTCAGTTCGTCTAACTTGGGCAATATACTCTGCACGTTGGTGTAAAAAAAGGTTAGTTTCAGAGTTTTGGGGCGTTTGATTATGGTGCCGCTTGTGATCCCATTTAAGGAAGCTACTGTGCAATCATTCGGATCGGTTCGGTCCAACGGATTAGGGGAGGGCGCTTCACTATCTGGTTGTTGTAGATCACAAGATCCGTCTCGCCATTCTGCAACCTTGTTCTCAGTTCCAGAACTAATTGTCGACGTTTTATTCTCTCTGCCGGTGTGTAGTCCGGCTGAAAAAAACCCCGCGGTTGGTGTCTTTGATTCGGAATCGTCGTGAGAGAATAAGTCCTACTTGTTCTTGGTTGGCTAACACAATCTTGAGTGGTCGGGGACGTGAGTGTTCTGATATGTCGATTGAGCGCTTTCCAAGCCTAAAGGCCTTGAGAACCGAAACTTCCTCATTGGGTCGCGGAAGTTCGTTGAGTAGGCATTGGAAGAGTTGCAGGTCTGCCGAGACCCGCTCTTTGGAGGCACTAGCTGTGGATTCGGGAATTCCCTGAATAATCAGACATTGTCCTCTGACCGGCGACACTCTCGAGAACACAGTGGTTTCGTGCTCCGACATAGGCAATATGTGGTTGTCATGATCTGACGAGGATATACGCTGCAGTCGATTAAGATCCTCATTCGTCTCTGTGTTGTTTGCATTTTCATCAAAGTCGGAAGTTTTTTGCGATAGGTTGAGGGTTTTAGGACCCAAGTCATTTCCCGTGATGGGCGACACGGACGCCGGCGTCCCTGGTTCCGGTTCTTCGGAGGCATTCCTCGGGAGCTGCTGTTCATGTTCTTCGACCTTTTTGCTGCACGATTTCTTTTTTTCCTCTGGTTTTTTATCGTTGTTTCGCTGGTTGTTGTCGTCTTGTATTTTATGTGTTTGTGCTGGGTGTGCCGTGACATCTGCAGAAGGTGTTGATGGCGTATTTTTTGTGCGACGTCCTTTGGCCCTACTTCTAGTTATTCGTCCAACAGGTACATTCGCATCGTCAAGTGTGTCTAGTTTACATTGTAGAAGAGTTTTCATCTTTTCCATCTCTTCCTCAAGGCGGTTGATTTTGCCGGCCAATATCTCGCATCCACTACAAAATCAATCGGTATGCGGCACACATTTACTATCAAGTAAACTTTGCGACATCGCTCGCCGTCGTGCCGCGGTGGCCGAGGGGTTAGCATGCGCGACTGAGATGCCGATGGTCGGTGGTTCGACTCCGTCATGCAGCGCAATATTTTGTGTGGCTGCGCAAATCGTCATTATTTAGTGGACTTATGAAAAACGGACCGAATTTAAGCAGCACAGCAAGCAGTGTAGAAATATCGACTCAGCCTTCTTGTAGATGTTGCTCCTAACTTTGGTGAGCAATTGGAGACGGTGTTTTGGATGGGCAGGCCCTGTAGACAAGCCGAGATTTCCGACAGAAAGACCGTTTTTGCTGAAGTTTGTTCTGATCGAACGATAGGAGTACCGATGGAGATAAGTGGAGGATCGTTGTCAGAAAGGCGTTTTATAATCCACTTTTTGGTGAAGGACAGTCGTTTTCAGTGAAGAGACCCGATTGAAAAACTTCCGTCTTGCAACTCAAAATTCAAACCGCGATTAGTTTATTTAATCGTTAGAAGATACCAAACTAGAAGCAATGGTACTTGCTAAAAGCCCATACACGCGCGTTTTGCTGTTACATAAATACAGCAGTAATTAATCAGTCTGAGCTTTGCATTGAGCTGAGGTCACATTCAAGATTATTGAAGTGCCGTCTGCTTTTTCAGTATCCTCGCTCTCGCTTTACCATCACTTTGAATAATTTGTCAATGTTTCATTTCATTCGCATTTGCTCTACTGTTTATTTGAGTGAACTATACTAAGTAGGTCGCAAACTTCAACAACATTTTTCAGTCTCATTCCTTCTTGTGAGTATAATGCATTCATTTGGCCAGACCTGACGTTTTGTGCACGACTATTAAAAATCAATCAAATCAAGTATGTTGACAAAACGCCTGTGTATTTGAAATGTGCCAAGGATGATCTTGGTCAAGTTAGCATCCAAAAGGTTGGCTTCATTTCTGTGTGTCTGTGATTTTCTAAACATCCTTATTCCAATTTAAATAATCTGTCGAAGAAAATGTCAGACAACCAGGAGGGTAAACCTACATGATTGTCACTGTCATAATGCATTCATGTGGCCACACCTGACGTCATGTGCACGACTATTAAAAAAGGGGCATAATCAACTATACCGTCCAAAAGTCCGTGTTTTTGAAATGTGTCAAGGATGATGTTGGTCAAGTCAGCAATTAAAAGGTTTGCTTTCTTCCTGTGTGCCTGTGGTTTGCTAAACATCCGAGTTCCGATTTTAATAATCTGTTTAAAAAACGTCAGATGAGCGTAATGGCAGAATTATATGCTTGCCACTGGACACAGGAAAATGAGTGCGGCGAGTGTGCGGCGGGTGCAGGTACGTCTCACATCACCATAACGCAATTCACTGCCCCACCGTGCTGTGGTGCACATGGTGGACGTCGTAGTTCACAAGGATCAAACTGATGTGTCTAAAGACGGTTGTCAGTTCATTAA
>CACRXP010000384.1:118339-194817 GCA_902702965.1 Spirometra erinaceieuropaei | reverse complement strand
CAAAGAATACTTCACAGTTCACCATGACTTTACTTTTAACACTAAGCCGCTGTAACAAAAGCAAAATGCTGTGATTTGCCTTTTGAGTAGATTTGCCAGAAAACTTATGGTATGCTTTTTGGCAAGAAGCTACTTACGTGTATCACTCGAAAAACGGATGGTAAGATGATCCCGTTACAGTCAAACCTCTTTTCATCCATAAAACGATACATGCGACAATTTCTTAGGACTGTAGGATCCCCGAAAGCCATGGTTAAATAAAATCCTGCATCATATCTTGTAAGCCGACTTAGGGAATAGTTCAAAGTAGTAAAACTTTGGATCAAAAATTGTTCCACCGTACCTCGTTCCCGAGCTCGGGTGTTGAGGCCTGCAATAAAGTTGCTTTTTAAAGCCAAATGCAAGCATGCATCTTTTACGTAAGCAGAAGGATCCACACATGTTTGCCTTTTATATGACCAGTTAGCAAGTGTAAATGTGACTTCTGTAGGTTCTCGTCTGGCCAGTACACTTATATTAAAGAATGCGACAAAATAAACACAGGAACGATAGGGGTGCTTAGTGGGAATGTAAAATAAGATGGTAATGAAGATTTGCAATGTTACACCGGACTATTATAAGTTCCTGTGTCAACGCTTGCCAGCAACAGCAGAAGCGACCGCCGTGTGGGAACAAAAGTTTCTCTTCAAATAATACCAAATTTTACTCAGTTTCCGACTATTTAAATCCTATCTTGTGGGAAAGGTGTGTATGTACTGAAAGTGAGGCATCAAAAAACGTATAAGCGGTATAGTTCGTGATAGAATTTGCCGAAACAAAGGGTCTATGTTCTACTTCACAGTTGTTTTTCGTCTATCGTGAAACTGGGAATATACAGAGTGCTTTAAAAAACGTATTTTAGACATTCGCATATGCACTAATGGTAAAAAAGTTTCTTGGAAATCTGTTCCAGTTGTCGCGAGCGCCTCTGGTTTTGTTACTTCTCAAGTTAAAGTTGGCGTTGTTTGGCAATATTGCGGGGTTTAAGAAAGGTATTGCAGTCGAAATACTCGCACAGATATGATGATTTTATCCTATCGATGCTAACGTTAACCATAAAATTCTGCATGTTACATATTATACGAAGTGGAGGACGTTTACCGCGTGAAAATATATGTTTGCACGTAAAGAGCCGTTGTCGCTTTATCATGAACTACAGGGTGTAAAAACTAAAAACAAGTCGAGAATTTGCACATAAATATACAATGCAGGTTTTATAAACCTCAGCCACCTGTCTGTGAGTGATACGCAAATGTGCCTCCAATTAAAAAAATGCAAAACAAAAGATTCGCGTAGATCATAATCTTCAAAGTCCCCCTTTGGTGTCTCTTCACAGTTGCAATTGTATCCACCTTATACATGTTCATTCAGGCATTCTTGACCAATAAAAATTATATATTGCATTTGAAGTCCAATCATGGGTGCAGTGGCAATGGGCAGTTGCAACACTTTATTTTGACAGAATTCTGAAGGCCTATTTTGTGACTTGTTCTGCAGTACAAAAACTACAAAATAAATCGGGAGCATTGTCAAGCAGTACAGATAGCGCATAGAGCCTACGAAAGCGTAACATCCAAAGACTACCACCCAGTCATGCGGTTAAGAAATCAAACATAGTTCAACCATTAAAATATTCGACTTTCAATACTGTTGGCTAATTTCCAGTATCTGACTCCGTGACTGATCACGCATTCGATTTATTTATTGTCAGTAATACAAAAAAGAACAATATTGATCATTTAATTCCACTCTAAATGGTCAAAGACGGATACAGAATGTGGGTTACCTCATAAAATGTTAACCAAAAGTACGAAATTCGTCTTCTTTTTAAATAGAAAAATGAACTAGGGTTGTAAAGCGAGTCAATTTGCAACGGAATTCAGTTGCCTCAGGATGCTGGCTTTTGGACGAACGCCCTCCCGACTGCATGCAAGAACTAAATTTTGTAATAAACGGTTACATATGTAACATGCATTCTGCATTGAGTCTCAATGACCTTTAAAGTTCAATTGTATTTCATAAATATCATAAAAATTTTGGTTTTCTTGCTCATTCGACGGAAAATGATGTCTTCTTTCAATTTTATACTCAAAGGTACGCGAGACTTCGGTTTTCAAAAACCTTTCCCAATTCACAAATAATTTTCAACCCGACCCGTTTTTAAATTTGCATTCGGAGTTTCTTAATTGCAGGCCGTATGTTTTTTGCGTTCGGAAAGCCACACAGTCCTATAAAGTATTAGGAGGAAACCCTATGTGGTCCATAACATTTAGCAGTGGCTTTGAGCCGCACTGGTAAATTTACAAACTACATTGTTTAATACAGAGACATGACGTTTTATGAACGGCTATTTCATGATATTTAAACATCTCGCAATTATAAACTCTCTAAAAACCGCATTGTACCTTTTCTTTTAGTATAAACTTGGAAGAACACGCCATTTTCTACCGAATGAGCAAGCGAATTAATATTTTTTATGCAGGTTTTCCGTGAAATATAAGTGAATGTTTAAGTGCACCGAAAATCATGGGTAAAAACTCCTGATGACTACGAAGTCATCTTTGCAGAGTTAAGTTTCTGCATTCGGCCGGAAAGACGTTCTTTCGAAAGCCGGCATTTTGCGACAACTGAATTAGTAAAGGATGATGCTGCATGATGCTTTATTTTACAACACATTTTTTTATTAATCTTTTTGAAACGAAAACACATTTTGCAAATTCGGTTAACGGTTCTTGAGTTAGACCAGCTACCGTAGGTCACGCGGCAACGCATCCGTACCGACCATGAAACCTTGACTTAAAAGTAACGAATAATGCTCTCCTCACTGGACGTGACTACCTGTGCGGAAGCTCAAGTGGCTGTTTTCAGTTCTCCGACTATTTTATAACGTCCCCAGCAACATCCTGGCAATAGAATTTCTAGTGCGCAGTCATATGCTACACTCCTGCTTATGCTTTTTGACCCTGCTGTGTTTTGCAGCAAATAAGCGGAAATGGATGGCTGAAAGCAGCACGTAAGATAGTTTACACCGGCCGCCAAATGTACAGCATTCACGCCATCGGTTTCATTCGACAGTTTCCTGACGCGGGGTCCTTTCCTCTCTGCAGTCAACCGACATCTGCTCAATTTATCGGGATTTCGTTTCACCGCTGGTCCAAAAAACTTCTGTGTTTTGACTCACAGAAACATAGAATATCGTTCATTGTTTCAAACATGCTGAATATCTAACTCATTCTAGTTTATTGGAGAGTCATTTCGAAAAGAGAAAGAGCCCCACCGAAGCAGATTTCTGGAAGGCGCGTTTAAGGGAGCATTGTAGGCTGACTCTTTCAAAGGCGCTAAATGCAAAGACCGAGCACAGATATAAGTAGATGGATATTCAAGTGTGTTGGCTCTTTTCCTTACTCGGTCTGTGACTTCGTCGTCCAACCGTGATTGTGCGGTTTTTAAATTAAATGTGGCCATATTTTCCCAGTTTTTTATTAATCCTGATGCGCGAAGACCAGGGCTTATTCATGCAGTTGCCATTTCAATATCATGCCTCAAAAGCTTGTCGTTTTGCGTTTGGGTTGCTCCTGTCTAAGAGTACATGTGTGGCCAGTATCTCTTATGTATGCTTCAGGCTAAGAGTTGTGGTATCGATTTCGGGTGGCTTATTTGTACTCGCGTGGACGCATCTGCAATTTTAGCTTGGTTTGCTTATTGAAGCCAACAAACGAGTTACATCTCAAATTTCAGAAAAAATGCTGTGGTCGTCCAAAAAAGACGTTTATTTGCATGATATTTAAATTCCTTATTTTAACCCGTCATCAGGGAGTGTCACGGATAAAAATGATTGATGAGTTTGATGGGAAGTTTCTGTTAGAGGAAAGTGACATTCTACCGGTAAAAAGCAGCACTCGTTCTTATCATGGTTTACCAACGCTTTTATCGTTCCCCTCTTAAATTACTTTGCCAATGAATGTCTCTGTTTGAGTAAATTATGACTTGTGGTAAGTTTCAGAAAACGGAGATTAACCTTTAAACTGGATAGAAAAATCACTTATTTAAATGGGGAATTACACTACACAACCTATTTCCACGACAAATAGGGGATAACAGTGAAAAAGTAAAAACACTTTGTTGAGGTACAATGCTTATTTAGGTTATATCTAAATTCGAATTATCCTTTGTGTCATCTGATAAAAACTCTCACAAGGAACATTTTGAACTGGCCAATAATTGTCATAAATTGAGATAAAATAATATTTTTGAGGGTTTTCCGAAATAGTGCAAAATAAGAAGTGCGATTTTTTTGCGGGCAGCGGAAACACATACATTTAAAGTCAACACTATGAGATATCTGATATTTCACAAGATGTTGTCGCGAAATTAACATCCTTATATGCAGATTCAAGTAGACCCTTATAATCGAGAACACGTTTCATGGTTTTGTTCATTATAACGTATAAATGGCCACTGACGATACGAATTGCATATTAAATAAAAAGTAATACTTTAGGTTTTAATGGTAACCAAATACTGCAAAAAGCAGAGGTTAAGCGCAGTTTGTGCATTTTCTTTAATAAAGGAAGTATAAAATTGATTTAATGTGAATATTTAACGGATGTTTAACTACAAAACTACTAAATAAAAAAACATTTACGTATGAAACAATGCCTGCTTTTAAATTTGATCGCACATTTTAGCGAGCCATTGGAAGTTTTTTAATTAGTTGATCCAAGTTATGGGTAATGATCTAAGTGAGAATCAACGTTTTTTTCGGTTGTCTTTGTGAATAAAAGGGCGTCAATGTTTCAGTTGGAGTTTATATCATTTGCTCCTATTCGTCCGAAATTCTGACAGTGACATCGGCAAAAAGGACAATTTTCCTTGTTAAAGACCTACTTCGATCATTCACCGGCCGCAAAAAGCCATGCGTTGTCAATTATCTTGTGATTAGATTGGTCACACAATTCAAAACATGCTTTTTGGACAATATAATAACTTACGTAGATTACTCGGAAGACGGATGGTAAGATGATTCCACTTCAGTCATGCCTCTTTTCTTCCAATAATCGGTGCAAACGACAATTTATAACAACCATCAGATCACAAAAAGAAATGATTATGTAAATTTCCGCTTCGTATCTTATATGCTGACTCAGAGAAATGTTCAAAGCAATAAAACTTTGGATAAAAAACTTTTCGGCCGTAGCTCATTCCCGTGTCCTGATGCCGATGTCTAAAAAAGTGGCTTTTTCACGCTCCGAATATAAGCTCGCATGCTTTCTTAGACATAAAAATTATATATGTTACATTTCCGTACATTAGATTTGGCCAGCTGTCAAGCGTGTGTGTATATTCCGTATATTCTTGTCTGGCCAATGTGCCTAGATAGGACGCTGTGACAAATATAACATGTGAGTGATACGAGTAATATAAGAACTATGGAAAGAGCTGGTGATAAATATTTACAAGGTCCCACCAAACTGTTCCAAGTAATTGCGTCAGCGCCTGCTAAAAACCGCGGAAGCGACCACCAGGAGGAAACAGGGGTTCAACTTATGCCACAAATAACTTTGATATTGGCGACTTAAATCCTAATTCGTGCGCGAATTTTGTATAAACCGAAAGGGATGATCAATTAATCCTATAATCTGTAGCGCTTGTAACAGCGTCTGCCGAAAAAAAACAAAACTAAATATTGCCGCATAAAATTTTTTGCCTAACCCGAAACTGACACTGTGCAGTTTGCTTTATGAACCTCTCTTTGAGACCTGCCTGTACGAAACGAACTCATAATACCCTCAGCACTTTAATCCCAACAGACATATGCTCTTCTATTGTCTGAGTTTTCCAAGTTAATTTAGACGTTTTTGACAACATCGCTGGTTTTTTAATGGTTTTACAGCCAACATCCTTCCACAGATATATTGATCTGACCAGTGTCTGTAAGCGTTATTTATAATTACTTTCGGAATGACACATGCTATAGCGGCAGAGACACTTATCCAATTAGAATCTGTTGCAGCATATAAAGAACCTTTGCAGCTTAATATATCACTGCGGAGGGGAAAGGCAAAAAAGGTCAGCAATTGCAATTTAAGTGGAAAATGCAGGATTTTAAAAAATCTGTGAATGATAAACAAAGATGCATCCTAGTGAAGATATGCAAAACAATAGTTTCGCGTCGATCATAACTGCTCAAATGACGGCTTTGCTGTATCTTGACATTATGAGTCTACATAGTATTCTGACTAAACAAAAGTTACTCAAAAATTCACCTGTACTTTGCCGCATTGACAGAAGTAACAGCGAGTAATTCCGAGCAAATCATACAAAAATATTTAGTTCTTAAATTCTAACTGTCGCATAAACCAAACAATAGCACATGGGCACCTTCTGATTGTGTTTTTGATGATTCAGTCAATAACCCCATATTGCCATATGTGCAGTCGGTCTTCTATAACTAAGATTTTGCGAGTCAGAATTTCAGCTTCTCGCGCAGTTCCACACATATAAGATCTTGCCAATTAACCAGATACCTTGATGCTTCCTCTTGGAATTATGACACTTTAGACTTTTCAATTTGTTGATTTTCGAAATTCAAATCCATTATTTTGAATGAGCAGCAGTGCCAGTCTATAAATCTACATCCCAGCAATGATCAAGAATTTGCGGTCGATGTCATCTCTTTGTGAATTTGCATTGATCTGCATAGCACGTACGTCCAACACTTTGAATTCTGAGGGTTTTGCACTTATTACCTTAAACTTAACGACGGCTTGTAAATGAATAGTAGAAATTAATCTTTTTCTAAACGCCTTTTCCCGACTGGTCAAATTCAGTTTATCTGTAGAATTTCACGCTTATATGTTACCTGCATCACAAGGGATCCAAATCCACCCAAATTTTAAGCAGGGTGCATAGTAGAAAATTGACCGGCTACGTCTCTTCGTACGGGCAGACCTAATACTAGGAAAGTTTAAGTAGATTGTACTTCTGACCTCATCGATAGAAACCAGCTAAATGCAATAAGTTAAAATCTCAGCGATGCATTTCTAGAAAGCAATCTTGCCTGTGAACCGTGGCTGACGGGAAGCCTTTGCGTTTAATTTCACAAACATTTTCGAATGATATAATAGTATTGGCTAACTTTCAAGTAAATATTTAAGGCGCGCAGCGGGTACTCCTTGCTGTGGCAGCACTCAAAAGTGTGTAGCGTCGCCGCATGATATGTGATGATCAGCTATTTGGGCAAATAGGTTTTCAAAAGAAGCACTTTTCTGATAAGGTTCTTGTTCACAACGTAACCTACTATCGCTTTTTTCAACAACAACTAACAGCCATATCCTATGACGTAAACTTCAGCAGAATAAATGCTCAACCAGAAACTTTATTATATTTTTCGATTCGGCGCTACGGATATGCGAGGCAGGTCGACAGTGCAAAAATATCATGCGACAACAAGTGTCAACATAAGGCTCCCAACATAAGCTCCATGGAAGAGATACGCACAAACGCCTTCGAAGACAACGAAAACCAAAATGTTTAATAGGCAAGTGGAACTGTTATTCAGGCACGATTAGTATCGTTCTTTGCCCTGGTTAAATTAAAAACAATTTTAGTGGTGGAGTTTACAATCACGTGAGTCACGATCTGCTTGAGTCATAATTAACTAGTCCCCCAGTTTACTAACAATTTTAGCGACGCTCCCTTCCATATTCGGTGCTGGATCCCGTTAGGCAAAATCATCATCCTTGCAAGAAGCGCGAAAACGATCATTGCTTCTAACGCTAGGGTTGTTGAGCCGGATGGTTGAGCAATCATCACACCAACTCCCAACACTCATGATGAAGTTGCAACGATTGACGACGCAAATGTCTTCCATCGTACAGTCATCACATTAAGTAAAATAACCCCTGCTGAAGAGATAAAGATTTCATGAATTTGCATAGATTTACGGTAGCATGGCGACTGCATCCCATAAATACTGTAGCCAGTTTGTCATGAGCTACTCGCATGTGCTCTTATGATGCATGAGAACAGGAATTGAAACGTCAGGCATATGGAGCTTTTGTCCCAGTGATCGATTCTCTTCCCTCTATAAATAAGTACTGTCCTTAGGAAATTCCTAATTCCTACGCCAGATTATATTTTGACAGCAGTTCTGATGATAATGTGGTTGACGGTCTCAATTTTCTTAATGGTGCAAGGATATTAGCGAGGGATCCGCAAATTAGATGTGTGCAACCAGTGGTTCTGGTGATTAGATTGCTAAAAAATTAATTTATTTTATGCATTGATTACAAAAACACCTTCTGCCTTGTCACTTGCATCATTGTCGCTTTGATGTTATTCTGAAAAAACGTCCAGCTTTTATTTCATCTACTTTCGGTGATCCATACTTACGTAGGTCGGTTGGTGGACTTTACCAGTCACTGCGCTTTCTTTTGCCTAGGAGTAGGAACACGTAAGTGTCAGCTATCACAAGAATCTAATTAAGAGGTTGCACCGTTGTTTGGTGTACGTTGTGTACATCGCCGTTTACAGTGGCCAGACTGATTTGCCACCAATGCATTGTTTAAATCGTGAAAAAAAATAAACCAACGGAATTTTTCTTGAATTATGAGCCATTAAGTATTAATTATTTTTCCTATATATGTAAGGTCAATAAGGGGAGTAGGCCAGTTAATTTTATGATTTGCCGTTGAAAAAGATGAAAAAGTAACTGCTGTTGTTGTTCTATATCATACAATATGCTGCATTTTTGAGATACTAAACTCTCCCGACATTCATTATTACTCTCAAGTGCGTGGTGTGGCTTAATATGATCCACTGATTAATTAATATGGTAAAAACAAGTGGAAGGCTAGGAGGAAATCAGTGCATATCTGACAGCCGTAAATGAATAAAAGCGTAACGCGTGGTTGCGCAAAAGAGAAAATGAGAAAACACACTACTTATTTAGTACTCGAAAAAGCAGCATAGGCTATATGCAATTTACTCTTATATCAGTTGTTAAAGTTGGTGTTCCAATCCCTATTGTGAGCTTAATTTATCGATCCAGAGACCGAAGAGAAAAAGTTGGATATAGGCAGAATATTATTTCCAACAAAGATAAGGGAGACTGAAATGGCCATTCCCGGCGTATTAGTCGTCGTCAGCCAGTTATAACCAAACCCCGAAAAGTGGAGCACCTGAGGTTTGATCCGGCATCTTGTTGCATAGAAGTCCAAATACTGGGCCCACGCTTATTTTTCTTTAAGTTGCGATCGTGAACTTACAATGGCAGATATGCTCTCACCCATCGTGTAACGTAACTTACTTGTTTCGTTGTGCCCGGGGTATTTTACTCTTGCTGAATCAGCGGCCGCACAACGGTGCGTACTACAGGTAAGATGCCATTACAGACAAAGGCAAGGAAGGTAGTAGTGTGATTCCATAAATAAATATCAGCCTACTATTTGCGCGGGTTTCAGAACAAAATTGTGCTCATCATTCAGGCAAATAAACCGAAAACTACATGAAAAATGATGGTTTCAGGATAAAAGTGTGCTGATTCCTCATACAAGTAAACCGTATATCCTGAGTAAATTTTGAGGGCGGTGCGGTTCACAAAACCTCTTGGCCGGAATTAGTAATGGGCTTTTTTGCGACTTCTAGCCTGGCATCGATGTGTCATATAGAAGCCTAGCTTTAAGTAAAAAGGGAAGAGGTGCCACAACTGGGCTGCGCAAAAGAACTTTTTACATGTGGTCTAGCAAGCCCCTTGGTAACTTATTGTCGGGATTGTTTCCGACGGCTATCCGGAAAAAAAATGGATCCCAGATTCCGTCACCTGAAATACAACAGACAAGGCTTTTTAAACAGTAAACCATCGATTTACAGTTAATTTACTGTTAACTATAGAATTATTTGCAAAAAAGTCAGTCAACGTATCTCAAGCACTTTTCGGAAGATTATTTTCTCTAGAGATTCCATAGAGTTGCGAAAATTCCCATTTTAAAATTCAAAAGTCAATTTGGCGAGCATACGTTGGCTTTCGATAAATTCTCTGCAGGCCTGTAAATTTTAGATGAATATTTAAGTATTGAATTAATACAAGCAATAAATTCTTTGAACTACATATTCTTTCACATATTCGAATGACATCCATCAGACTGATATGCGTCGGATAATTAAAAAGTTTCCCGTCTACATCATACAGACAGTTAACATGGTAAAGGTTTTTAAGATTTTTCATAAATCTTAACTACTGAGCAAGGACAACTCCAGAGAATGTACCGTAATATGGTTCTGCTTTAATATGCAAATAGGAATGGCTGGTGGAGCATATTTCTGCAATCTAAATTCACCGTACCTGGCGACGTTCGTGTTAACTGACATGGAGTCACTTACGAATTTCCGGCTTTCTATGCCAATACCATTCACTTCCTAAATAAGGCGTGATGAACATACTACAGATCACGTCTTAAGAGGCCCTCATAAATTCAACTTTTCAATATTGTTTTAGTGAAACATTTAGTCGATTTAGGGCTAAAAGTTGTAAATTTGTCTTGTGCACAAAGGTGCCTCATGAACTTCAGTCTAATTCGAAAGGAAGACAAGGTCAGTAAACATACCATCCTAATTCCTGGACTCAGATTAGTTTACACAGCTCAAACGCATGGCGAAAAATCTATAAGCTGCCGGTTTAATTTAAAGCGCTTCTCTTCAGGACGAAATGTATGGAGGCAATTTGAGGAAATTTATCATTGCTCGGAGTTTTGTGGCCACCCGAGCAGATTTGCAGGTTACACGGTTTGTGATTCTCCTCCACAAAACTACCAGATGAAAGTATTGAAAACTTCTGCGTTTTGAACTCACGGAAAATTTCCGTACCACCGTCCAACACTTGCAATAACTGCGGAAAATGTTTGAATTTCGTGTATTTTGGCAAGGTGGCATAAGACGTTGCTGAACATTTAGATCTAATACTGATTTATCTTAGATATCTGACAGTAACTGCAGTCGCTTTTTAATTACCTCGGAAATTAACTGATAACATGGGGGAAGTAGATTGGCTCAAACTAAGGTCTATAGGAGCAGGTTAAAATAGTTGGTTCGAATTCTATCTGCCACAGCAGCATAGCCGCATAATATTCATAAACTGTCGTCAGACATCAAGTAGGATATTTTAGTGTCAGAATATATCGTGAGTTTTTCCAAGCCGCCAGGGATACGTTCATTCAAAAGTAGACATTACGAAGCAATTGAATTATCTAGGACTGTTTTGCACGATGATCAATAGTACAACCGCATCTAAGTAATCATTTTAATTCGAAAACCCAATTCTGAATTTCCGGCGACATTTTCTGAGTTAGAATATGCAGTTTATATTAACTCAAGCATCTATCTGTGTGTGATCCATACGCTAGTAGTGTTGCGAATTAATTGAAGTATTATGTTTCATTCAAGGTCCCGACAAATAAAACTGCAAAATGTTTCAGTGTCTCTCATTAACTATGAGAATGAAGAAATCCAAAAATCTATCTTAGCACCTGTTTGTACAGATAAAATCAATCGCCAAACTGTCTTCAAAGTTAACAGTTATGTGGGGTTGGCCTTAATATATAGCAATCGTTATAACCTTCGTGCCAACTTTATAATTCACAGATGCCAGAGATTAATATACGGCTTAAATGCATTCAAACGCCGCAGGCATTCTGAAGGTGCCCAGACAGCGTGTATGTGTGTAGTAGAGGCATTTATAAGTCAGTCATATGCTTGTTTAAGACAATAGTGCGTTTTTGCGAAATCGGTACTGAAGAATGTCACGTTAAGTCTTTTTTTGAATTTTGAACTAGAATTCGCTTGTTGGCTTCTATCGTAAACCAAGTTAAAAGTGCAGATGCGTTCACGCTTACACAATTTGGTCACCCAAAATCTCAACCCGAACTCGTAGCTTGAAGCATGCATTACAGAAACTGGTCGCATATGTGATCTTAAGCAGGAGCAACTCGTGCGCAAGAAAATTTGCTTTTGAGGTTTGATATTAACATGAGCCCTACGTCAAGAAGCCTCTGAGTTTCCTTCATCAGTAAGTACACAAGGACTGAGAAAAATGGCCAGACAGTAATTAACAAAAACCATGTAGACACGACCGCACGACATTCGTCCACCAAATGAGAAAAAGAGGCGGCATGCTTGACCAGCTTTGTAGCTAGTTAAATCGCCATCCTGGACACGCCAAAACAGGACGGAACCAGTATTGAAATGAATAATGAGTCATATGTAACGACGTAGGTGCTAGCATGCACGAGGAAGGAAATATCTTTAAACGTTTCTACACTTTCGCCGGGATGCACGTCTTGCAAAATAATCACTTTTATCTGTTTTCTCCCTAAGGCGTAAAAACAACCGCAATTTATTACAAGAAAATCATCCGTAAAATGCTGTTGGGAAGGTTACGTGGCAATATTCCTCTGTTTGTCGCTCACAATAATCTGCGCGCGAACTAGGGAAGGGACCTCTATATTATGACAGCGCCCGTATTTCGTCCTGCCACGCAGCTTACTGCTTGAAAGACAGCTCAAACTCATCCGCATGTGTAATGCGTCCTGCTAACTAGTCCTTTGTATGCCTATAGAAATATCCGATTCAGTCTACTGCCGCAGTAATTAAGTTTTCTGTGTCTACACTGCCTTCTAACAGGACACTGGAAAAGAAGAAACCAGCCGAGACCCCGATTAGACTGACAGGTTAAAAACTCATTCGTCCATCAATTCCTGAATAGCATGATTAGGTTAAGGCGAGCTGCCGTCTAACGTCTTTCAAGTTGCTGTTTTTGAAAACCGGAACTTATTCTGCCTAATCTTGATAAGGATGACGTGATACAATTAGTTCTTATTTGCGCTGACAACGTTTGACAGAATATAACATTTTAAGTTATTGCGCATTTCATACTTTCACGGTTGAAGCATGATATGTCTTACTGCATTTCCAATTGATTTGAGATGAGTACACACGTTTGGACGACAGCATTCATATTAAATTACCTTTCGTACACACTGACACATTGTGTAGTGGTCATTTTTTTCATTACAAGCTGAACCGAGTGATGCGTTAAGCAGATGAGGATAGATGAATACGGAAGGTCTGGCCTTTACTAAATGTTGTCTTGACCTATACCACTAGGTTCACTGTTTACTGAGGTAAGTACCACCGTGGATTCATTTGCACTAACATCTAAGCTAGTCAAAGTAAAGTGGTCAAAATAGTAGCTAATTGCTGAAAGTGTTTACAATTAACCGTGATGACCGTAGCAACTTTGTAAAGACAACCGTTAACATGTTGCTAATAGATACTAATAAGGTTTAGCATCGTGTTTACATATGCATATCTGTGGCGGCTTTATTTTAATCTCGCCGTCATTGGGGATTAAAACGTTTAACTGTCTGTAAGGTCATACTGCAAGCTAACAACTGATTGTCTGATAGCGCATGAGCAGGCGTATAAAACCTGCTGACCAACGCTATTGCGGAGCGATTTCTAGAGCTTGGCGGAGGAAAGAGTAATGTTTCTGGGATACTTGCTTTTGATTGGGTACATAGGAGACGCATCCGCATGCGGTTTTGACACAGGTAACTTGCGTCTCACTAAATGTGTGACGTCGATTATTTGGTAGTCTTCCCTTTATTTGTAATGCATATTACCAAATCCTAGTCAAGTACCATTGTGCGCCAATGTTCACCTTTCCACCATTACACACCGCAAACCCTCTGACGTTTTAGGCTCTGTCCACCGTACAAACTCTCTATAGTTAAAACTTTGCAACGCACATGTATATTCTTGCATTTGAACCACATAAGTATATAGTTCGAGAGCGTGATTCCTCGAACAACTCGTAGTTTTGAACAACGGGTTTGTAGAGGGGACAGTTATTTTCTTTACGACAGGGTAATACTACCAAAAGCTCGAACATCACAGCAAATAGAAAAATCGGCTAGCAATTTTGTAAATAAAAGAAAAATATCCGGAGCGCTAAGTTTTTAAATGATAAGTAGAACAAATATTTGTGGGTTTGAGCAATGGCAGTTATGTACGTATGAAAAGTAGCTTACGAAAAATGTGAAGCCGCATGTTGTTTATCACAGATATAAAGTCCAGTGCCTGGAATAAGAAGTGATGCAAGTCAGCCAATTAAATCTACCTTAATCAACTTATTTGAATAGATTAATGCACAACTCGAACTTCAGTCAATTTTCGTCTCGAGCACATCTTGTCCCATTTAGCGCCCAGCTCATTTTTTCAATTTGATGGTCATCGTTTAAGTAAACAAAGCTTACTGTCTCTTTGATTAGACTTTTTATTGTCCCAGGAGTCATCAGCATTTATAAAGTAATCTTGACTGAATTCTTTCCGTCTGCTTAATGATGGACAATCAATCGCACAAAAGTTAAAACTAAACTATATTATTTTCTTGTCCATCGCGGCCCAAACTCTATGTTTTATACCCGTTAGGCTGTATTTCATAAATAATATGTGTTTAAAATACCGAAAAACTTAAAGCATGGAAAAAATCCTTGCAACGAGTTGGCACCTTTGATATTAGTGGGACAATTTAACAGCAGCGTTCAATTCTAACTTATAACTTATCGACAAACTAGATCCCCTTTAATTTCTGTATAAAAACTAAATGCGTGGAATATGGTTGTTTCTCAAGTTATGCCTTTATTCTTCTTATCGGGACACATTTGTTAACTAAGGTATACACAATAAAACAGGCGAATACTACAAGATATTGTGTATTTGTATGAGGAAAAACTGTCTATTAGTTGAATTGTTTATAACTACCCATCTGCTTTGCAGCAAACGCTGTCAGAATTCAGGATCAGTTTGTGGTGGGAGAATTCCTTACTCGCAGTATTGCCGCTCTAAACAAATCTCTTAGTTCCTTAAAAAGATACGAAGATGGATTCCTGTTATCAATGGCGTTCGGAGATAGAGCACTTATTAAAACCTGCCGTATGATGCGTTTCTTAAGCGAAGAGAGGTACGATTGCAAAGGCCTCATTTTACCAGTCGTATTCGAAGTACAATATGTAAGTCTACCCGATATCTTATCAAAGTAATCTACAAGAACATAGCGAGTCTCATTAATTATTTTAAATGTGTTCGATGCAGATTAACAGCCTTTATTTTTCTTACAGTGGAGGAGATTTAAATATGAGTATTGGATGGAAAAGTTAGTATGTTTTGCCGAAACCAAAATCGACGTGTCCGGAAACATGAAGAGAAATGGTTCAAAGTCCGGCTGCACAATTCGCGATGTAACTTTCATAGACGTGGACGAGCATGTCGTTAAGGCTATCAGTCTTCCATTCGGTAATATTCCTCTAGGAGTATTGAGGAGCACGCTCTACGCAAACCTGTTTTATTTGGAAAAGCAGTTTTCGAAGGTCTGTTGATGTTTACGATTAGCTTCGGCGATCTGAGTGCTTTTGATCTATGCACATTTGTTTGGTACATGTGGCAAAAGAAATAAATTGTGTAACGCATGTGTCCGTTGTTCGTTGCACCCGCGAGACCGTAAAGCTCAATTTTTCGTACTTACAAAAAAGAGTGTTGAACTGTTTGTTATGGTTTTAATTTGCTTCTATACAGCATCAATGCTTGAAAACCAACAACACCCTCTGAACTTCAGAAATCGTTCTCAGTCAAAAAATGACTTCCCGGCCTTTTATGTAACCGAGCAATACAATCATCCTGCTTGATTTTATGAGTGTGGCATATCTAACAAACATTTAGACGCTCGCATTCTTATTTTTCAACAGACTTTATGGGGAAGGAAGTTACATTTGCATGCAAAGACGTGCTTCGCTATCTCAAGTGTATGGATGGAACACTTTCTGCATGTTTATTTAAAATATATTGCACTTATAAGGGTATCGAAGGCAAAGGGCGAATAAAAGCTACATTCGATTTGATTTTTTTAATGGATTTGGTGCTTAAGTCAACTAAAATGTACAATCAAATGCAATATCTCGGCAAATCGAAATACATTCGCATTATGACATCCGACAACAAGTGCTACAACCTTACTAAAATTACGCCTTCCATTTCAAAATACACTTCATCACAGACGAGTTTTACTCTGCGTATACGATTTCTGCAGGGGTTGGTGCCTTACGGCTCAGCTTACCGAAATCGAGTTATCTGCCCCAACAAAAAATACTTATTCGTCATCTTTGCGGCCTTACCCTAAGGTGGTCATCATTTTGTCTGGGATGACATTTAGATTATTGTCGAATGCAGCATAAAACGGACCCGAGCATTCGTCTAGGCTTGGTACTCCAACTCGAACATTAGTAACTCCAGTGTCGATCCAGACGCTTCCTGCAAAGGTCTGCACGCATGACCTACTGACCGCTGGAGCCCATCCAAATCAACAACCATTAATTAATGCCAGGCTATCGACAGGACAACGTGACCGTGGCTGGAAACTTAGGGGGTTGGCACTCTTCTAAACAGACCGCTGAATCTAGCACCAGCGGATTCAAACAATACTTGGAGTTGGGTATGGGTGGTATGTGCCGGCGAATAAGCCATTAACGACTACTCTAGTCTTTCCTGTTTTGCCGATAACGTTTTCCTCTTATTCGTCGTCCCGTCTTCGTTTTAAATAAAGTGAGTCATAACTGTCCGTGCTGTTATAATAGACACAGGTCGCAACACACTGCGAAACAAGGTAATACATGCGGTTGTTTGATGTAAATCGACCTGACAGGACGTCAATGAACATGGGGATAGTTATTCAGAAAAGAACTTGATACTCAAACCCCTCCGTTACCTCAAGGCTCTCAGTGGCCTATGAAGGTTTACCCCAGATCTACAGAATTGACCGACAACTACCCTTTTTGCTTTGAAATGCTGCAGTAACTGCATCTGCTCGCCTATGTGCAATGAATGACTGAAGTTATTGTTAGACTTCCAAGATGGGTCAAAATACGTTTCTACTGGTCAGTTAGAATTCAATCTGCCAAAGTACAGCACCCGAAACTCAAAATTCCGCCCTTGTTCTCTGAAGATTTGGAGGGGAATGCGGCACTTTTCTGTAAGTTAAGATAAGAGAGAAAGATTGAACTCCCATTTGATAGTTTTGCGGCGGTAACACACAGACCGCTAACCCTGCAACTCTGTTCAGGCAGGGACGAACCCTCAGGCGATGAGGTTCTTTCTTCAATGACAGTTGGCATTTCGTCAAGAAGAGACGCGCTTAAAATGTTTCCAGGACACATGCTGGTTAATGGCTGTGAGCCTTGTGAGCTCGCCGAAGTCCGACAATTCGGATGGCGCGTCCAGCGCCCTGCTTCACTTTGAGGTTAACTTAAATCCACCAATCATGTTTGAACTCATGATCATTTGGGAGCTGTTTGGGCTTTTGTCTTTCTCACTGTCTTTCTTGCTGAAAATCCGCAAACAAGCGGTGTGTAGGCATCTAAAGGTGTGATATTCAGCGCGTTGGTCTCGTAATATTCAAGAAGTGCGCGATGCAAGTGTTGCAATATGGACTTTAATAGGTGACTCCAAATCACCAAATACGAGGTTCAGTAACTGGTACTTACAGAACTATAATCAATCAGTAAAACTGAGAGTGGATTCAATGGAAAAGGTTCTTTTTCAGTAAAAAAATTTGCAAACGACACCAGAATCATGTATAATGTTTGCTGTGAATTCGTTGTTGACGATGCACTTCATCATTCGTACGACTTGCGGCACTCTGTACTGAATGTCGTCTGAACCCACAAACGAGGACGGTTGTTGAATAAAGGACAAGTTTTTACAATCAATTGACAATTGTCCAAGGAGCATTATTTCCGGACAAGGTATCAAGCTGCCTTTAGTGGCACATTTAAAAATGAAACTTTAAAAAAGAATAATTTTTAAAAGGTGACGACAGGCAATTAGTGCGAATATGTCTGGTTATATTTTTAGTGGTTCCTGGGCTTCATTAGCTTTCTAAAAATCGTTAGGATCAAAGCTGGCATGCAATTTTTCATGAGCTAAGAATTCATCCCTGACTGTCATGCTGATGTAGAACACTTTTTTCCGGTAATTTATATTAACATTTTTTTATGTTTTCATTCTCGTGTGGCAGACTGCTTAACACTGATCACGCTTAAACGTACTAAATGTGATTACCATCCTATCGGATCAGTAGCTTATATCAAGTCGAAGCGCGATTGACAGTAACAAGGGTGGCTATAGAAGTGTCGAACGTTAGTATAAATATGTCTTTGAACTTATGTCTCCGGGCAGCGGGTAGCATCCTGGTACAGTGTGTGACCAAACTCATGAAGCCTGACGAAAGAACATAAGGCGCCAATCTGGGCAGCCAAAATGTCGCGCAACTTGCTTATTCGCCGGGCGTATTCCACAGAGTATATCCTTTTCATGCATAATGTGCTTACGAATAATTGTATCAATCAAATTTTTTTCGCGTTTGAGCCTAGGTCGATGCAAAATTCTATTCCGACGTTTCAACAGTTCGACCGTGAATCACTGCGGCAGTCCATTGTGCTACTGACTATCCTAGAGTAAATGCGCGCATTTATGCCAGATTTTCCGTTCCAGCAGCGTAGTCTAAAATATTGGGTTTTATCAAAAGACACTTGTGCGCTTAAAATAGCCTTTTTCCGGCCTCGTAAATCTGACAAAGCAAGGTGTAAACAGACCGGTTACTTTAAGAAGACCAGAGGTTTTATCTACCTTAAAAAGTGAGGTCTGCAAATCTGTGCGATTTTCTGTCCTAAAATATAGTAAAAAATACAAGCAATCCTCATTTAAAAAGTTATGATACTTTCCTGCCCATTGTGAATGCTCGAAAACGTACGATAGAAAGCTCCTAAACCGCGTGGATGTATTAGCCTGAAAAAATACGATATAATTCTTTCTGTATAAGGTCTCATCCAGCCTGTGCATTTATACGGGAACGAGGCACAAACTGAAACGTGTGGGTAATGAGAGCAATGTATTACGGTTCGTCTTTTCATAAAAACGGGTTATGTGAAAAGAGTGCAGAAAATGTGGACAGGAGACAGTGACAGTGAGGGTTAGCTTAAGTCGTATCTTTTACTTTACTTACCTCGTCCCCATATACATGTTTCATGTCCAACGAGAATTTGTCAAAAGCACGCTTAGCTCGCCTAATGCTCTTTTGAAGTTATCAATGAAAACTTTCGCCATTGTTTGCATTGTCTAATTTTAACTAATTTGCAATTTAGAAACCCAACAGTCTCGTACCTGGATACTGCCTGGAGTTAGCAGCTGTGAAGAAACTACAAGGTCATCCATTAAAACTACGCGTGAATGGTGCCAGGGTGGACACATAGACGTTTTTATTCTCCATCTGAGTGACTGAAAGTTATAATGCTTTGCCTGATGAGGTTTTTATATCTGCATCCGTAGAAGCTTCTATAGGGCTGTTGATCAGGATTGCAGTACGAGCAGCAAGGCGGTCTGACCACCGCCGTCTTTATGCATTCCGCGAAGGATTGATTACAACTATTAATACTTAGAATGATATTTCCGACAAAGACAAGGGAGACTGGAAAGGTCATTCCTGGCTTATTAGCCGTCGTCAACCAGCCATACTCAAGCCCGAAGTGCGGAAGACCCGTGAGCGGTGAGCGCCTCCTAACATTATAAATACTTCAATATATTTCGTTTATATCAGTTATTCACAATATGAACCTCGGCGAAAATCCTCGTTAAAATTAATCATGACTTATGCAGACCACACATCATATTACGCTGTATGTACAGTACATGTGCAGTAAGAAACGAATGCACTACGCTTCCACGTGTGCACACGTGTCTCCCAATGCTGTCAACGTAAGAAATATTTTGTCTTCATGTACAGTTTCTGATATTTCTCTTGTAGTATTTAGATGTTACTCTTTTTTGTAAATTCTGAACATTCTTCCGCTGTGTGCAACAAAATAGGGAGTTCAAAGGTGTACCTTCATATTTCCTTCGAATAAACTGAACTGAATTTATACTTAGCATTTATGCTGACAGCGGAATGTAATATTTGACATAAACCTTATTTGTAAAGGATATTTGAGTGCAAATCTTCATCAGAAATTGTTTCCAAACATAACTTTTCTATTGCCGTTTTATTTACGCGAGGTTTGCATGGGCGGGCTTTCTATACGTCGATAGCTTGCATTTACTCGGTAACATTGATTTTTGACGTTTTCGGAATTTTTCCCATTTGAAACATTTGGTAATTGTGGAAAATGTAACATCAACTTTTATGTCTCTCGTCCCGTTTTCAATTAACATACAGCTGCTCAATACTATGTTAAAACAGCAGTCCTTTTGTTTCTGCCGGTTCGCAAGTGCTTAGTATTAATCCGTAAATTTCGACGCATTCTGCAACGTTAAATCACAACTGAAAAAAAACTGACTTATCATCTCTATCAACTTTAAATACAGAATAGAAAAGGGTCGATGTTTAAAGACTGGGTTGTAATGGAATATTTCGATACATAAGTTATTTCATTACAGTTTAAAACCATGCCTTAATGACAAATACGTCTGACCACCGTGAGCGACGGTGTCCACCATGTACCCCACACCACGGTTCACCTCCAAATTAAATTCTGATGATAGCTGATATACCTGCGTCGGCCGCACTCTCTGACTCCTTATCTTCCCTGACCACGGTAGCAAAACTAAGTTAGGACCACCGGAGTTGTCATTGAACGCAGTGACAGGCCAAGACAAACAATCTGTCTACGCCCGTCCGTGCACAGTGGACTTGATTTTTGCAGAACAGGGGCAGCTGCTTGGATTCCAACAGAGCGAGAATGTCACAGAAGCCATATTTTGAAGATGGTATTGCATCTTGACATTCCGCTCTAAGGATGGACTTATTCCCACAGAATGTTGCCTTCAAAACCACGGCTGCTAGCCCGCCGTTAAAGTTACTAGACTGGTTATAATGACGAAAAATGTTGCTCGTGATAGCAAAATAAAGAGATCCGGGACGGTGATCTGAGGTAAAAGAATTGCTCACCGGATCGGGCACTTTTCTGGCTGACGCTTCGGAGAGCTGAGGCTGCTCTCCATTTTCAAAGCGTCAAGTGAAAAATCGATCATAATTTTTGAATAGACTTCCGGATTAGTTGGCTTTGGGATAATCGATTTTTTTTTCTTGCGCTGCCTTGGCCTATTGGCCGTCGCCTGCGAGTGTTGGCGGCCTCCTGTATTACGTGTCGTCACCTTAATTGGGGTTGGTTGCGCTTGCGTTCTCCTAATGTGTGAAGTGGTCGACAGGTCGTGTTTGCTCGGTATTCTAAAGCTCCGTTTATTGTCTTGTCTTCGTCAGGGTGTATGTGGTGACGTAGGACTTTATTGGCCGAAGGAAAGTATAGACACCTGTTGATGGTTTTGGCATCAGTGTGTCAAGCCTCAAGTGTGAGACGTTCTATCCTTGAGTTGTTCCTGCCTAAGACGGCTGCTCCTTGAAAATCAAAATTGTGACCAGTTTACACGATGTGAGCCGCAAGCTGTGAGTTTGGGTCCAGTCTCCAAGTTGCCAGTTTGTACTCATGTAGGCGGGTCTGCAACGTCCGTCCGGTTTCCTCAACGTAATTGAAGTCTCCATCCTTACAACGTGTTTGATAGACAAATGCTGTTGTTTTAGTGGGTGGCAGTATGTCTTTGAGTTGCATCAAACGACGACGAATTGTTGCCTTGGGTCGATGGCAAATGCCTACCCTGGGGGATTCTAACAGTCGTGAAACCGCATCGAAGACTCCTTTAATGTAAGGAATAGCCCTCCAGATATCGGGTGTTCTTCTCGTGGCCGTCGTCTGTTCACTCGGCGCTTGCTTTGCTTGATGAATTGACTTTGGTATCCATTGATTCGAATGAGATCATAAAGGTATTGTCGTTCAACTCTTTTGTCGGTTGGTGTGCTGCAGTGTGTTTCAACCCTTCGGAACAGAGTATGGAAAGAGTTGCGAACGTGAGAGAGGGGGTGATTGCTGTTGAAGTGCAATATTTGTCTTTTGTTTGTGGATTTTCTGAAAACGGTAGTTTGTAATTGTCCACCTGCACACCGACGCACAAGGACATCGAAGAAGGGAAGTTGGTTGTTTGTTTCGGCTTCCATCGTGTAGTGAATATTCTGGTCAACCGAGTTCACAATCACTGGTCACAGTTTTGATTTTCAAGGAGCAGCCGTCTGAGGTAGGGGCACCTTAAGAATTGAGCGTCTCACCTTTGAGGCTTGGTACTCAGATGCCAACTCCATTAACAGGCATCTATACCTTCCTTCGGCCTATAAAGTCCTACGTCACTACATACACCGTGGCGAAGACAAGACAATCAAACGACCACTAAGAATACCGAGCAAACACGACCTGTCGACCACTTCATCCAAAAGGGGAACGCAAACGCAACCAACCCCAATTGAGGTGACGACACGTAATACAGGAGGCCACCAACACTCATAGGCCACGGCCAATAGGCGAAAGCAGCGGAACAAGAAAAAAAATCGATCACCCCAAAGCCAACTAATCCGGCAGGCTATTCAAAAATTCTGATCGATTTTTTTCACTTGACGCTGGATACACCAAGCGACGATGGCCACCGCGTACCCCACACCATGGTCGATCCACCAAATCAGATTCTGGTGATAACTGACATGCCTGCGCTGGCCAAAATTTCTGCCTTCTCATCTCCCCTTGATCAGGCGGCTAAAAAAAGTTGGGATGACCGGAGATGAGATCAAGAGCAGGGACTGACGAAGTCTAACAACCAACCTAAGTTAGTATGAATCGCCGAGTAAAAGGTAGACCCAAAGTAGATGAAATACAATTCGGATGTATTTTTTTTCAGATATAAGGCAAAGCGACAATGACGTCAGTGATTAGGCAGCAAATATACATGCAACATTAAGGAAAATATTTCCGCCCACTGCATTATCATCAAATCTGCTGTCGAAAATATAACCCAGCGTAGAAATTAGGTGTCCGAAGGACTGTGAAAACTTTGGGAAGGAGGAAACACGATCGTTGGGCCAAAAACTCTATATGTGTGACGTTTCGTATTTTTGTCCCGAGACATCATATGAGGTAATAGCACATACGAGAAGCTCATGAGCAAGTGGCTGAAGTATTTATAGGATGCAGTGGCCATGCTACCGCAAATTAGCGACATCTTGATCTCTTCATCAGGAATTATTTCATTTGATGTGATGACTGTGCGATGGACGACATTTGCGTCATCAGTCGTTGCAATTTCATTACGAGTGTTGGAGGTTGATGTGATGATTGCTCAGCCATCGGGCTCAACAACACTAGCGTTAAAAAAAACAATGATTGTTTGCGCGCTTCTTGTAAGGATGATGATTTTGCCTATCGGGATCCAGCACCGACTTTGGAAGGAAGCGTCGTTTAAATTGTTAGTAAACTGGGGGACTAGTTAATCATGACTCGAACAGATTGTGACTCATGCGATTGTAAACTACATCACTGAACTTGCTTTTCATACCAACAAGGCAAAGAGCGACACTAATCCTGTCTGAGTAACAGTTCTATTTGCCTATTAAAAATTTTGGGTTTTCGTTGTCTTTGAAGGCGCTTGTGCGTATCTCATCCATGGAGCTTATTTTAGGAGGCTTATGTTGACACTTGTTGCAGCATAGTGTTTTTGCACTGCCGACCTGCTTCGCATATCCGTAGCGCCGAATCGAAGAATATAATTAAGTGTCTGGTTGAGCACTTATTCTGCTTCAATTTACGTCATAGGATATAGCTGTTAGTTGATGCTGAAAAGGTCGATGGTAGGATAAGTGGCGAATAAGGACCTCATCAGAAAAGGGCTTCTATTGCAAACCTATTTGACCAAATAGCTGGTCATCACATATCATGTGACGACGCTACACGCTTTTGAGTGCTGCCACATCCAGCTTTACCTACTGCATGCCGTATATATCAATTTGGAAGTTAACAAATACTATTATACCGTTTGCAGGTGTTTGTGAACCTAAACGCGAATGCTTCCCGTCAACCACCGTTAAAAAGCAATATCGATTTCCAGAAGCGTATGTTTGAGATTTTAATGAAGCACATTTATATGGTCTCCGTCGAAGAGGACAGATGTATCATCTACTTAAACTTCTGTAAGATTAGGGCTGCCTGCAGGAATAGATCTAGCCGTTAAATTCTCTACGATGGGTTCTGCCAGAAATGTGGATGCAGTTGGATTCATTGTAGGCAGTTTGCATATGAGTATGAAATTACACTAATAAACGGAATTTAACTAGCCGGAACAGGGGTTTACGAAAATATTAAGTCATACTCTTCATGGACATCCTGTTGATAGGTTCATGAGAATAACTGAAAAAGCCGTAGAATTCAAAGTGGTGGACTGATGTGGAGGACTGAGCCCCATGAAAAGCGATGTAATGTCACAAAGAGATGATATCAACCTCAAAGTTGTGTTCATTAAGTAGATGAAGATTTGTAGACTGGCACTGTTGCTCATTTGAATGAACCCATGCGGTATTCAAAAGTCTGCAAATAGACAAGCCTCATCGGCCATATTGTCGAGAGGAAGCATAAAAGCGTAATGGTTCTGGGTTACTTGGCAAAATGTGTTATGCCTGCAACTGCGCAAGAAGCTGAAATTGTGACTCGCAAAATCCTAATTGTAGATGACCGAATACACACGTGACACTACGAGATCACTGGCTGCATCATCGAGAATACAACCAGAAGGTGTCCATGAGCTCCTTCTTGGTTTATGCAACAGTTAGACTTTAAGTATTTAAGATTTTTCTAACATTTGCTCGCAATCACTCGCGGTTACTTCTGCCAATGCGGCTAAAAAAGGCGAATTTTTGAGTTACTTTTGTTCAGTCAGCAAACCACAAAGACTCATATATCAGTGTGACGCATATCTCCTGTTAACCGTTTGAGCAGGGATAACATAATCAACTTTGTTCCTTATAATAAGTTATCGAGATTGTCGTAATGCCTATTACCGGTCGTCTAATGCAATATGAAGTTTTATTGGCCAACATGTTTGAATGAATCTGTGTAGCCTGGTGATCATTATAATTGCAGCGAGACATCAAAGAAGTCATTTAAGCAGTTATGATCAACGCGAAATTATTGTTTTGCATATCTTCACTAGGATCCATCTTGGCTTATCCTTCAAAGACAGGTGACAGATAAATAAAAACCAGCATTTTCTACTTAAATAGCAATTGCTGACTTATTTTTGCCTTTTCCTTCTGTCGTCCTAGATTAAACAGCAAAAGTCCTTTATATGTAGCAATGTATTTTTATGGGATGATTTTTTCGTCCCTAATAACATGCATCCTGCCGAAAATTGTTATCAACGCTTGCAAACATTGAATGAGTTCAGCATATTTGCGGAAGATTGTCGGCTGAAAACCGTTTAAATACCCAGAGATGCGGCCAAAAACTATCAAATGCAACTGGAAAGCCAGGACTTATGAAGCGCATGTGTCTGTGGGGTGTAGAATGCTGAGGGACATATAAATCAATTTTGCCCAAGAAAGCCTAAAATAAAGGCTTTCAAATCATGCTGCACAACCTTAATTTTAGGTTACACAAAAAACTTAGCAAAACGTTATTTGTTTATTCCAGTATACCCTGTTACAAACAACGTAAATTATGAGACTGACTGGTATTTTCTTTCGCTTTATGCATGTTTTGCGCCGAAAATAGGCTTTAAGTAGTTGATATATGAGTTGAGCCGTTGTTTCCTCATGGTATTCGCTTTTGCTGTTGCTAGCAGGCGCTTAAGCAATGACATGAAATAGCTCAGTGAAACATGATTAATTTTATCAGCTGCCCTTTCCATTTTCTTAATATTACTCGTATTCCTTACATGTTTCATTTGTTAGGGCGTCCTATCTAAGTGCACTGGCCAGACACGTATATACCGAAAACATGCATATGCTTCCCAGCTGACCATTTGAAAAGTATAGAAATGTAAAATAAATAATTCGTTCTGCCTAAGTAAGCATGCTTATGCTAATTCGGAGTCTGAAAAAAGTCCCTTTTTGCAGACACCGTCATCAGAACACGGGAACGAGCCACGGTCAAACAGTTTTTGATCCAGAGTTTTGCTGCTTTGAACTCTTCTCTCAGTCGGCTCACAAGATACGGAGCGGGACGTTACATCACCATGGCTTTCGGAGATCCGGCAGTTGTTGCAAATTGTCGCATGTATCGCTTATTGGATGAGAAGAGGTATGATTGCAGTGGAATCATCTTACCATCCGTATTTCGGGTAATCTACGTAAGTTTTTCTCTTGTCCAGAAGCATACTTTAAGTTTTCTGACCAATCCAATCACATGATAATTGACATCGCTTGGCTTTTTGCAGCGGGTTAATGTTAGAAGTAGGTCTACAATAAGTAAGATAGTGTACTTCGCCGATGTCATTGCCAGTATTACGGGAAGAATGGGCGCAGATGATGCAAACCCCAAGTGCAACATTGATGCCCTTTCATTTACAAGGACAACCGAGCAAACCGTTGAGTACAACAACTCACCTCAGAGATATATTTCTGCTTCGATGCTCAATGAGGCCCTTACCTATAACTTGGATGAACTAACGAAGAAACTTCCACTGGTCTGCTAAAATTTGCGATCAAATTCCGAAGTTGACAGTGTTTCATACTTTAAAAAGTTGTTTATGTGGATGATTGCGGAAATACATTCTTCACAATGTTTTTTAAAGCAATTTTGCATTTATTTCAGTAAAAAATGCGCATTATGCATGCAACGTCTATGTTTTGCGGGATGAGGTTAAACTTGCAGCTTGGATTATTTCGTTTTCATTAAGTGCGCAAGCCATATCGTCCGAGACAATATTTACGTATAATTGCTCGAAAGTATGAAATGTGTTCTCAATTAGGAGGTACCTATTCAATGAGAATATAGGATTGGTAGTCTTGTAAAAAATCTTGTTAAATCTCAGATGTCTCCTTATGTTGACTTTCAAATGTATTTTCCGCTGTCCGCAAAAAGCGTGCTACACAAACCACTTATTAGCTGGCACTTAAAACATATTTTAGAAAAGGCTTTATAAAAATATTTTTTTCTTAATTAGTGAAAAATACTGTTCAGTTCAAACTGTTCCTCGAGACAGTTTTTATTAGATGACGCAAAGGATAATTCGAATCTAAAAAATAACCTAAATTGACACATTACCTCCACAGTATGTTGCGACCTTGTCACCGGTATCCCATGGAGGTCGCAAAAGATTTGTTGCATAATGTAATTCCACAATTGCAAAAGTGATTTTTCTATCAAATGATAAATTCCACTGCGACATAAATCGGCTTTAAGAAGCCTTCAATGATATTTATACTTTTTGAGACTGGCAAATTAATGTCCATGTGATATAATGTAAGGCCGCTGGGCTGCCATTATCATCGTTTACGGAAAGCAAAACAGCAGTCGATAAAGGAATTTAAGAGAGAAACGGTAATAGTGTTGGTGACCTATTACAACCGCGAGTGTGGCTTTTGACCGTAGTCATATGGCTGGCTGGCAATTTCGTCTAACAGAAACTTCACTTCAAACTCATCATTCATTTTTATCCGTGACAGTCTATGGTGATGGGTTTAAAAAGGAATTGAAACGTCATGCCAGTAAACGTTTTTTGGGCAAACACAGCATTTGCTTCTTCATAATTGTGAACTAGAACTCGCCTGTTTTCTTCTATCGACAAACCAAGGTAAACTCGCGTATCTGTCCACACAGGTACAAAAAGCCCACCCGAAATCTGGACCCAAACTATTAGCTTGCACCGTACAATAGAGAAGCTGTCCGCGTATGCGATCTTGGCAGAGACACCCTGAGCGCAAAACAACTAGCTTTTGAGGCTTGGTATTAAAATGAGGCCTGCACTAAGAGATCCCTGAGCTTCCCACGTCAGGATGAACAAAAAAACTAGGAAAAGATGGTCGCACTTAACTTACAAATACAGTGCAGTTACGGCCAGACGACAAGGTCACCCACCGAGTGCGAAGAAGAGCCAATACACTCGACTATCTCAACATTTTACTTATATTTCTACTCGGTCTTTGCATTTGGAACCTTGGCAAGAGTTAGCCCGCAATGCTCCCTAAAGCCAAACCTGGCCAGAACACTGTTCCTCTTGGGCTGTATATCGTGTGGCATCTAGCAAACCTCATAATGCTGGAATATATGTCTCGCAATGACGTTATATGGGTTCGTTGTAATTTTTCCAATTTTGAAAGTTACGAGTTCCAATAAACTGCAGCAAGGGCGACATGCCTTTAGTTTAAAATGGATATGTTGTTAAAAAAAGTCCAAATTACACAAATTAAGGTCCATTCAGCGCTTAAAAACATTATGATTGGATGTAATCACAAACATAAGCTATATGTATAGCTGTGCTGGATTTCCTTCCCTTCCAAATTATATTTCACAAAAACTGAATCGAACCCCAGCAGTAAGGGAACAATAGACTTTAACACGCCCAGGAATACTTAGAAATAGTTTTGGATGAACTTATCTGCCTACCATGAACATTGTGCGTTGTGATGTGCTTCAGCCCAAATATTTATATCATGTGCACGTACACCCCAGTTTTACATATGCCATATTAAATTTCGTGCTATGCCTACGAAACTTAACTCCATCTGATGTACTACCGGTTTTCAATTCGTTTCTGAGAATGTTTAAATCCTGAAATTGCCGAACTTGTGTATATGCAAGAAACTACAAGTATAATGCTGGAGTTTACTGGTAGTCTAAACATCCCTCTCCTTAGTCGTCGTTCGCAGTAGCTGAATATCATCAAGACACATTTGTGCTTTTTATAAACCCTGATCTCATTAAGGTGAAACGCACATTTCTGGCTTACGACGCGACAGAGAACGAAGGGAGATGATTAAGCAAACGTAGGCTCAACACAGAGGACCGCGATTGTGTTCGTCGATGACAGACGACTCGGCCACCAGTCCAGCACAAACTGTTTCTTCATCAAATTTGCGGTTTCACTCGTAATGTACCATTGGTTTGTTTGGAATTATATTGAAATTATCGTCACATGCAAAGTACAACAGACGCACGCGTTCATTTGGGCTTCGCAATGCAATTCGAGCATCAGCAGACCAAAATGTAGATCCAGAGGCTAACTGCGAAGTTCTGCATGCATAACCCTCTAGGCTCATCCCAGGCCAATTAGCATTAACTGATGTCAGGCTGTCGAAAGGACGAGTCCCTGACTGACTTCTTGGCAACTGACTTCTTGCCAACAGATCGCGAGATCTGGCATTAGTAATTTCAACACAAGACTTGGGGTTCCGCATGTCTGACTGGTGACGGATGATGGGCCAGAAAAGGCCATTCCCATCGTTTTATGTATTTATTGGCCACCAATGAACCGAAGACAGTTATTTAGGAAAGGACCTGATCCATAAGCGTATCCTTTATCACTCTGACCTCCGTTGCATGAGGAGATACACCTCAGATTTAGAAAGTTAGACGACGACTACCTCTGTGGTATTTAAATGTTGCATTAATAGCTTCTGTATTCCTGTGTGTGCGGATGGACTGAAGTTATTGTCAGATTTTTAAGTCGAATAAGAATGCCGTCCTACTCTTAAGCTAGTATTCTATTCCACCAAATCGAAACATCCGAAACTCGAAAAATCTGTCTGTCTTGTTTGAAGACCTAGGGCTGATTACGAGACTTTACCGTAAAGTCAGAATTCAAAAGAAGTCAAATATTTCATTTGGTGGTTTTGTAGACGAAAATTGAAAACCGCCTAACCTGCAATTATGTTGACGTAATGACAACTTATCCAAACAATGACATTTTCCTTTAAAGTTCTACGTGCATTTTCTCTAGAACAGAAGCGCTTTAAACTTTACCAGGACGCGTTGATGTGTCCGTATTCTGGTGAAAGCAGATTATTTCTGTGAGCTCACTTGAGTGCAGCAATTAGGATGTCATGTCTAACGACCTTGTTTTCTTTTTGAAGTTATCTGAATTTCACCTAGTAAGGGCGTCCACAAGGCATGGTGAGGGCTATTTAGGTGTAAACCGACCTGATTTTTTTGCGAACGCAGTATTGGAAGAGTGAAAATAAGCAATATGTAAGTTACTAAATACGTGATCTTCAGCCAATCCGTCACGAAGTATTTTAGCTTCCGCACCCAATTTGTCCAATCTGGCAAGCGAAAATCTTCGACCCTTCCCAATGACTGCGGTGTTCTTCAGGGTTCCATTCTAACCCCTCACCTTTTCTCCCTCCACACTGATGATCTCAGGTCCCCTAATGACTGTCTTCTGATCAAGTATGCTGACGATGTGGTTGTTGGACACCCTCTCAAAAGTCAGACACACCTCCGGTCTCTAAAGGATGGCCTAAACCATGTCCTAGCGTGGTCGGAGGAAAATGATCTCCTAATTAACAACCAAAAATGCGTTCAGTGTATTTTTCGACTGCGGCCCTCTCCTAACCCTGATTCCTCTGACATTCTTCCTAATGAGGTATCCTCTTTCAGGTATCTCGGCGTTACTTTGTCCTCAAATCTTTCTTTTTCCCTCCATATTGAGTCCATATTTATTAAAGTTCGTAAACTCCTTTACTACATTCGTCGTTTGCGTTCCTACTACACACCTCAACCCTTAGTCTGGCGATTCATTGATGCCTGCATTCTTCCTCTTATCCTATACTGTTCTCCTGTCGTTTTTCCTGCTCTGTTAAAAAAAAGGATCTTTTAATTTTGAAACAAATCCTCCGCATGCTCTCTTCTGCTGCTGGCGTTTCTCATATTTTTTTTAGTTGACACAATCTTACAACGACACTTCAATGCGGTCAAGCAATTTGATGGTCGAATTCTAGATGACGTTGCCCATCCCCTACATTTCGATCTTATGGCTGCCAAGTCTTCCCGCCCGATGCGCCGCAACTTCCGTCTTATACCCTGTCGCACATCGGCTTATCGAGCCTCTGTATTGCCATTCCTAGCGCGCTATCTTACGTGCGAAGTGACAGAAATACGGAAGCTAAGACTTGAACTATCCCCATAATAATCGTTTCTTTGACTGTTGAATAATCTCTTAACTTATTTACTACCCACAGTGAATGGAGCCAATTTTTTGCTGAAAATTTTGAACTTGTGATTTCAAAATAAAGCACATTTCCTCTCTCTCTCTCGTAATACGAGTATAGAAAAATGTCAATTAATAAATGACACTACGTGACTAAATACTTAAATCGGCAAGCACGGTTAGTATAAACTGCAGAAATATGCTGCGTCAGTCGTTCCCTTTGAATGCGAAAGAAATAATGCGTCGACTTGAGTTCGCTGGAAGTATTTTTTGCTCATTCAATGGGCTTTATGTGCAAAATCAGAAATGCTTACAATGTTTCTGTGAACCTATTTTATTGTCCGATGCGTAGCTCTCTGAGCGGGATGCCATGAAAACCTTCCAACAAGGAGGCTCTTGGAAAAATCTTGGTACTTATGACGAAGTCTGGACTTAAACTCGTCGACATATTTAAGGGTACAACTTCAGCAATCAGCTTACTTATTCGAACTTGACGGATTGCGGTTAATGCGAACCTGCCCCGTTATATTACAGATGAAGGTTTCTGCTGTTCTTTCTTTCCTGAAAGGCGTCGGGAACAACGCTGACAAACAGCTGCCGTAAGCATGCTCAGTCGCGTTCAGTAAAATGTCTGAAAATGGCACCATGTCCTTATCTAAATGAAGTCAGAATCTCAAAGAGCAGAGTATCGTCAGGCGTAAAGCTACAAAAAATCCATCCTGAATTTCGGCCAAAACGCTTCGTAAACGTCACTTCCCTCAAAATTTATTTAAGATGCTCAGTTTTTTGCACGAAGGATGAGCACAATTTTTCTTTGCGTCCGAGTAAATAGTGGGCTGATATTCATTATCGGGATTGTGCCCCTTGCCTTTGTCGGTAATATTTCTTTGTCTATAGTATACGCCGCTGTGCAACTTCTGGTTGAGCTCAAGAGAGAACCACAAGACACAATGGAACGAGTGAGTTTCGTGAAGCAATCGGCAAGCGCCTGTGTTTATCGTTTATTCCTGATCGACAACAAGCTCGTGGCTCGGTGATAAGGAGCGTCTGACTTCTAACCAACAGGTCGCGCAACTGAGCCACAGGTTTTCCACATTTCAGTATTTGGTATGACTGACAACATCAAAATTGCCAGCAATGGCCATTTCCGTCTTTTATATCTTTGTCGGCAGTGTTGCCCAAACATTCCTTTTCACTTATACCTGTTCATCTTTAAAATCAACAGAAAACATGGACAGAGACACACCAAAATGAACGACTGATATACGAGTAAATCGCTGAATGCCCATGATTTATTGTCGAGCACAACATGAGGGTCTATTTTAACGTTTTCTGTTATGCAAGACCACTTGTTTCGCTTTTATTCACTTACGACTGCATCCTGTGCCCAAAGGCGTTGTAATATGCTACTTATAGAAGCTATGTCGGAGAAACCGGAAGACTGTTCTGAACGCGAATAGTCAAATACGCCCTTATAGTGCTCAGAAATGACGCCAGCTCTCAAGTTGCGGCTCGCTTGACGAGATCCGACCACACATTAAAATACGACGAGGCCGAAATGCTCGCTAGAGGCGAAAACCCTTGGAGCAGCGAGCGGTTTGCGTCATCGTTCACTGACCCCTAGTCTGCTAAAACGTGTAATTATCCTTCCCTCCATACTCGATGCTGAGACTCCCTTTAGGCGGAATAGTTAATCACGCGGGGAGCGAACGTGTGAACATTATTCCCAACGCTAGGGTCTGTGTGTCTGATTGTCGGCCAATCATCACACCAACATCAACTACCCGCGATTAAATCGCAACAATTAAAGGCTCAAATATTGGCCATCAAACAGTCATCACACCAAGTGCAACAATCCTTAATGAAGGAACAGCCGTGAATATCCATAGGTATGCGTTAGCACGGCGACTGCATCCTACACATACTGTAACCCCTTGGGCATGAACCACCAGTACTGCTTTTGTCTCTGATGATGATCAAACCGAACCGTCAGGAAAATAAAGCTCTCGTCCCAGCGATCGTGTATCCTTCTTCACGTCTGTATCCTGGGACTCTTTCCTTCGCTTTTACTGTCGGTGTCCACGGGAGGATATTCCCGTGCCTAATTTATTTCTCAATGAATTATCAACCGCCTTTAGGCACATCAGTTTGACCCTCGCGAGCAACGACGTCCACCATGTGCAGCACAGCACGGTGGGACAGTGAATTGCGTTATGGTGATGTTAGACGTACCTGCACCGGCTGCAGACTCGCCGCGCTCATCTTCTTGTGTCCAGTGACAAGCATGTAATTCTGCCATTAGGGTTATCTTACGTTTTCTTAAACAGATTATTAAAATTAGAACTCGGATGTTTAGCAAACCACAGGCACAACGGAAGAAAGCAACCCCTTTAAATGCTGACTTGACTAACATCACCCTTAATACATTTCAAAGACACAGACTTTTGAACAGTACAGTTGATTATGCACATTTTTAATAGTCAGGTCTGGCCAAATGAATGCATTGTGGTCACAAGAAAGGAAGAAACTCAAACATGTTGTTGAAGTATTCCGCATGCTTAAAATAGATCATCGAATAAAAGGTTGAGCAAATGTGGATGAAATGAAATCCTGACATATTGTTCAAAATGTGGGCAAAGCGAGAACAATGACACTGAAAAGACAAGCAGTATTACAATAATGATGAAAGTGACCACGGCTCAATGCAAAGTTCAAAATTATTATCTTACTGTGGAATTTAGATGACATCGAAACGCGCGTGTATGTACTTTAAACTAGTACTTGTGCTGCTAGTATGGTATCTAATAGCTGTCACTAAGCAGTCAATTAATAATACGCGGTTATTCCGCCGCATCTGAAAAATTTTGACCCAAATATCCATAAATCGAATCGCAGTCCGTGTCCATTGACCTTGATATTAACTGAACAAAAGTGTTCAGGAAAGCGCTATAGTAAATCCATTTGTAAGCTATGGTTTTATCAGATCAGTAGTTTATTTCTAGCCGGAAGCCCCGCTTGAGAGTTTCTGGTAATGTTATGCGAGGGTAGTAATCATATGTGTATAAACCTGTGAAATTTGGTCTGCGGACAACCCGGCAGCATGTTTAAGATACACCGAAGGGCAGCACGGAAGGAGAAGAGTATTCCTGTACCTAATTTGGTTCTTCATGGTTTAAAAACCATCTCGTTGACATGCACAGTTGACCCTCACGAGAGATGATGTCAACAGATCGAAGTTCTGGACCATGTGTTTGCATGATACCTTCGTCGTTTTTGATCGAGGCCAACTGCCGACATTCAAGGAACGTCTCAGTGCGGTCTTCCGGGACATACACTCTACGATTGTGGAAGTGGAAAACTGCCAGCTAGCTTTCACGGACGTCGTCGTAGGCTGCAAGTATTGTGACGGATCGAAGACAAACGTGTTTAGGAAAGCGATAAATACGATGGCAGTGCTGAACGTTAACGCCAACTATCCATTCAGCCTAAAGGACCGTTGTGTATGGACGCTCAGCGATTGTGTCTCTATTTTCAAGTCTGCTTTCTGGGACACATCTCGCCAAGTATTCTGGCGGTGTCCACAGGAGGATATTCTTGTGCGTAATTTGTTTTCTTTTGAGATTTAGAAGCCACCTTTAAGCACATCAGTTTGACCCTCGGGGGATCGACTTCGTCCACCATGTGCACCGCAGAACAGTGGGACAGTGAACTTAATTATTGTGATGATAAACCTACACGTGTCTTTTGCACTCTCCCCGTACTCATCCTCCTGTGTCCAGTGCATATTGTCGTATGTCGTTTTTGCAGCGTTCGTTTGCCTTACACTTCTGGAACGCCGATTCGAAGGATGTAATAAAGTCTTCTGATTAATCATCTGTTATGCTAAACTTTGCATCATAGAAGATATATGTATGTTTGTTGTCGCTAAGTAAATTGATGATGAGATAAGTTGTGAACCGGGACTTCATCAAAAGATCACCTCCTTAGCGAAACTATTTTCCCCAATTTTCTTCGTAACTGGTTATCACGTAATTTACGCTGACGCCATGCACCGCTGTGCGTTGCGCATTGAGAATTAAAGAGACAATACAGGCATAACCATCATGATTCTAAATTGCAATATTCTAGTAATGGAAGATCTCGGGGAGGGACGACATGTACGCTAAAAAGCATTGGACTTGTTGTGGACTTCAGACTGGAATCCATCATCAGGTGTCAAACGGTGAAAACTAAAAACTTGCTTCGAAAAGCGTAAGTATTTGTCTACAACGATCCATTTAAAATGTGCGATAAGAGGGCCGTTAAGGGATTTTATCAGCGCCAGTCGTCGAAGTGCGTATCAACTCATATTTGCTGGTGAAACGAGCAAACGCGTCCTTATGAACACCAGGCAATGGTCGACGGCAATGGACGACTACACATATGATAACACGAGACTTACCAGCTGCGTCAGAGAGGACCCAACCAGAAGGTAGCCATGAACCCGTTCTTGGTTGATGCACTAGTTAGAAGTCAAGCACAAAATGTTGATGTAAAATACCTTTGCAATAAATTGTGGTAAATTGAACCTATGTGGGTGAAACAAATGATGTAATTTGAGTAACGTGTGTGCAGTCAGAAAGCTATGGAGACTCACATATGCTTGCGATGTATGCAGTAATTAGGCTAACTCACGAAATACCTTTTTGTTTTGAAAAGATTAATTAAGTAGGGTTGTGAAACAAATCAACATGTAGCACTTTTCTATAAAAATTCATTTACAACACGATGTAGGCTTTCGAATAAGTGTCAGTCAATCTGCATGCAAAAGCAATAATCTGTAAAACGACTTGCATGAATTTTTCTCAGCGACTTTAGATAGCATTAAAAATTCCATAGAAAAGTGCATAAAAATATTCATTTTTTGCTCGCACGATAAACAATGACGTCGTCTTACAATTTTATGCTCGATAAAAAGCTATAAATTAGTGCTTAACATTTTCTAAATATGAGATTTTTGAATATTGTGAAATGACTGCTCATTAAACGTCATGTCTCTCCATTTATCAACGCGTCTTGTAAAAATAGCAATTTGCCTCAAATTGACTACTAAATTTATGAACTCCATATGGTCCACAATTCATACCGTAGAAATATGTACAGTTTTCCGTAGGCGAAACATTTACGGCTTGTTGTTTAGGAACCATGACTCCAAGAGTAACGACAGGTCGTGTTCAAAATTATTTGGGAATTGAGAAAGGTTTTTGAAAACGGAATTATAATCATCCTCTAGGTATTAAATTAGGAGAAGACGTAAATTTCTGTCGTATCAAAAACAGGATGAATATTTTAGCATGTCTACCATGAATTTTAAAGAACATCAAATATCAATGGGAAAAATGCATGCTACATATGCAGTCATTTTTTTAAAGTGTAGTTTTTAACATGCAGCCGGAACGGAGTTAATCCCAACGCTGGCATCCTAGGGCAACTGAATTATTATATAATTACGCTGCAAAATGACTCCCTTTTACAACACAATTAAATTAGTCCTTTGGAACGAAGACGCGTTTCGTAAGTTCGGTTGACGCATCATAAGTTAGCTCATTTACTGTATCCGTCTTTGACCATTTAATGTGGAAATAAATGATCAACTTCGTTCCGTACTTATAGTACATGACGACCCATAAATCGAATGCGTGAAGTGTCATAGCGTCAGATAGTGGAAATCAGTAAAATGTATGGATAATCGAATGTTTTAATGATGTATCGATAGTTAGTGACGTAACTCATGAAATGTGTCGAAATTAACGAATAATTGCCAATCACTCGTCAACTGACACCATCTAATGAATCCAATGTTTATGTTAATTAAGTAAAAATTTTGAATAATTAAAAGCAAAAAGGAAATAGTAAAGGCTGTGTTGCTTGTTTATAAATGTCGATTTCCTTAGAAAAGTGCAATATACCGAAAACGTCAGAAAGAGGTCAAATTTAGTAAACTTCGTTTTTAGATTTATAGAATGTATTCGCATATCAAAAACGTTATAAACATGAAATAAAAAATAGAGTAACGTCTAATAATATTGTTTTAGTGAAGTTTACACCTTAATATCGTTTAATTATTAGTATAATATCATGTGTGGTGGTTTGTCAACCGCTACATTCTGAGTGTGGATTCCAAAACTGTTTTCCAGGAATTGGATTATCCCTGAATCTTTTGAGTAATGTAAGATGCAATTCAACAATAGGAACGGAATTCTGCCTGATTTCACCTATGTGGACGTCTGACGAGCAAATGGTTTCATAAAATCACATGCCATGAGGCCGGTCAGTGCCTGAAAAATTTAAATAATACTGACGGGTGTGATCGGAAACATTTTGTGTTCACGGACATAACTTTTCTTCCGTTAAATTAATTTACTTTGAGTTTCAGAGCGGCCTCGAAATATTATTGAATACTTCATGTTTTTCAGTGTTTTCAACCGATCGTCCATTAAGTCAGATTCTGAATTAACTGTCTGTTGAGAACTTTTCGATAAGATTATTTCTGAAGGCATTTACCGAAGTAGTGAGTGTCTGTGCGCTCCTTTTCACGAAAACGGTCGTTTGGGTCACATGTGAGAACTCATTCAAACATCAAACTTCATTTTCGAGAAACACGGTAGTCCACAACGAAAGTCAACAACGAATATGCCTTCGATCAATAAAAAGACTCTTCTGAATAGGTAACTATTTTATGGCGTACGTTATTACTGCACTCCGTTGACTTATCCCCGTGTACCTTGCATTTATGCACGGTGAGGTCAAGTAACAATTTGACACTTTTGTCCGTTTCATTGTAGTTCCTAAGTGATACTAATATTGTTCTAACGAAATCTTAAGAAAATGCGTTTCCCTATACACTGAGGCCACGTATACCCATTTGCTTGCGTTTAGACTCCGTTTTTCGATTACGAATGCACAACAGAGCGCTCATATTAATACTGATATTTAGCTCAAGCCAATAATGTTTTATTTCTGACTAATGTATGCATAGAAGCTAAACAGCACAACACGAAATGTTATATATGTTCAAAAACTGGTAAAAACCATTCGCTGGTCGTCATTCATGTATGAACGGGTAGAATTTTCCAAACGGCAAAACAATTTCAGCTCATTTAGGAAAAGATGGAATCTCGTGTTTTCTTTAAATGACCTTCGTGTTAGCAGGTTGATTACCAGGGTTAAAATCGGGCATAAAATAAATTTTCAAGTACGGTTTAATCTGTGTATTAAAACTCTTGCGGTTAAATTACTGTCATTTCAATGAAAATCTCCGTCAGATGCGTAACCAGAGTCTAGGACATGTGTTAGCATAGGCAATTATACGAATATATTCCGACATCTATTTTCGTAAAATTTTACTAATATTTTACTAGACATAATTACGTAAACATAATTTCTGCCCAATAAAATGACATTTTATTGAAAAACTTGGGTGAGCGAACAAAATGCGCAACGGTAAAGACATCCAGAAATTCTCGGATCAGTTTGCGTTATCAGATTTCATGAGATAGGCCACGTACTGTATGTCTGATAGCTTAATCGCATGACTAGGTGGTAGTCTTTAAATGTCACGCTTTCGTAGGCTCCATACACTATTCGTTTGGTCTGAAATTGTTATTTTGTAGTTGTTTACTGTAGAGCATGCAAAAATTGGGTCTTCGCAACTCCGTCAAAATAAAGTATTGAAACTCCACATTGCGCAGCACCTATGATTGGTCTTCTAATGCAATATATCATTTGATTGGTCAAGAATGCCTGAATAAACATATATAAACTGAATAATATTGCAACTGTGAAGAGACAGCAAAGGAGGGACTTTGGCGATTATGATCTACGCCGAGCTTTTGATTTGCATTTCTTCACTTGGAGGCACATTTGCATATCATTCACAGACAGGTGACAGAGGTTTATAAAATCTTCATTTTAAAATTAAATGAAAGTTCTCGACTTGTTTTTGTTTTTACCTCCTGCAGTTCAGGATAAAGAGAAGAGAGTTCTTTACGTGCAACAATATGTTTTCATTCGGTAAACTTACTCCAATTCGTATAACATGTAACATGCAGTCATTAATGATTAACGCTTGAAAGTTCAGAGTGAAGTCAGTTTAGCAGTGCAAGTAATTCGACTGCAATACCATTCTTAACCCCGCAATGTTGCCAACCATCGTCAAATATCACTTAAAATGTGAACATATTAGATGCGCACGCGTCAGCTGGGATCAATTTGACAAGAAACTTTTTAAATATAAGTGCAAGGACGAACGTCTAAAATACGTTTTCCAAGCATTGTGTACATCCTCAGTTTCAGGCTAGTCGAAAAACCCGTGCAGAGCAGACCTTAGATCCCTTATTTTGGCAAACGCTGTCACGAACCCTGCCGATCATAGGAATTATTGATCATCCCTTTTCACTATATAAAAAACTTCGCGCCCGAGAACGCATTTAAATAGTCGGTATCTGAGTATCGTCTGGCATTGTGTGAATTGAACTCTTACTGTCACACGGCAGTCGCTTCTTCTGTTGCTGGCAGGCGCTGACACAGGAAATTGGAATAGTAGAGTGGGACACTAAATCTTCATTACCGGACAATTTACACAGCACTTTTATCGTTCATATGATTTTTTGTCACATTATCTAATGTAACTGTACTATTCTGACATGAATTTACAGAACTCACATTTACACTTACCAACTGGTCGTAGAAAAAGCAAATATTTGCGGATTTTTCTACATAGTTATACATGCATACTCGCATTTGGCTTTTAAAAAAGCAAATTTATTGCAGACGTCATCACCCAAATACGGGAACGCGGTACGGCGGAACAATTTTTGACCCAAAGTCTTACTGTTCTGAACAATTCCTTAAGTCGGCTTACAAGATATGATGCGGGATGTTATATAACCATGGCTTTCGGAGATCCAACAGTTGTAAGAAATTGTCGCATGTATCGTATGCTTGTAGTGGAGTCATCTTACCATCCGTTTTCCGTGTAATCTACGTAAGTTTTTCTTTTGTCCAAAAGCATACTTTAAGTTTTCTGACCAATCCAATCGCTTGATAATTGACAACGCTTGGCATTTTGCAGCGGGTGAATGTTAGAAATAGGTTGACAGCAAGTAAGATAGTGTATTTCGCTGATGTCATTGTCAGTATTACGGGACGAATGGGGGCAGATGATGCGAACCCCAATTGCAGCATTGATACCCTTTCATTTACAAGGACAACCGAACACACTTTTCGTTATGCCAATTCATCCTACATGTATATTCCTGTCGGGACACTCAATGAGGCCCTTGACTATAACCTGGACCATCTCATAAATAAAATTCCACTTGTCTGCTAAGCAAGACGATCGAAATCCGATGTTGCCATTGCTTTATACCGACAAAGGTTTCTTGTGTGCGGGATCGTAAAAATAAATTCTTTATAAATATACTCATTAAAGTGCTTTTGAAATGCCTTCGATAAAGCAAACGCTCCAGGTGTGTAAACCTATAAGTTTCGCAGGACGTGGCTAGCATTCAAGCATAAATAAATGCTATTTTCACCTACTAGGCAAAAAATACAGCCAGAGAAAATGTTTCTTATCATGTTAACCGAATTTCTAAAGTGAGTTTTGGATTAGAAAGAACTACTTGAGTGGAAATGTCATACTGAATTTCAGGAGTCATTATCATGCGATATTTCAGACATGTCTGAGTGTTGGTCCTTGAATACATTTCGCTTCGCCGTCCGGGAACAGCCGCAATCGGTAAAATATGTTCGACTTATTAGTATACATTTTCTGTAAAGATTTTGGCCGATTTTTCAAACTCGAACGTATTTAAGAAAGTATCTTCATAAACACATTACTTCCTGTTCGTTATTGGTGACACATCATGCCTTTTTCAAATTATGAATTTAAAGAAATGGTATCCCTTTAATTCATAGGTAATTGTGTCGTATATGTGCATTATTCGTTTTTTAGTCTTCGAATTTCTTTGTTTTCCGTGCAAATAAAAACTCGCGTGCCTATATCCGACCAAGATAATACCATGTGTGACAGCCAAAATGCTGCAGCAAGTGTGTACTGTATGGTATGCATTATGACACGCATTAATACAGGGAAAATTATACCTATATTCGAATAAAGGGTTGTATGATCTTAAAAATGTCATAGATAAGGTTTATAAACTGGAAGATGTCTCATGAATTTTGATAAAGACGTGACTGACTACCAAATCTGTATAAAAGGGCACATCTGTGTACAGGTGGTGTTTAAAATATGTCGAAAATCCGTAGAGAAAATCTTTATACTTAGACAGACATCTTTTACGAAAAGGATTATTTGCAAGCGGGCAAATATGTATATTCAAAGGCCAAAACCCTGGGATGTCTGGAAAATGACACATTTATGCCAACACCTAAGTAAGCCATCCTAATCAAAAACGCATTTCAGAACTTTGAAAAAAAATTTCTGATAGCGACCACTTCCTGTCGATATCCTCAAACTTATAAGCTACTGCCATTTGCGTTTAAAAAGAATCATGTGTTTAGGTCCTTTGAACTGTTTGTACATGTAACGAGTGTTTCCTGCCTGGTAAGTATTTGACAATGAGTCTTCCTTAATATTGACGTGTGTTTAGTCAGTATCAGTCAGTATATGTTAGCCAGTATATGTGTTAGCCAGTTTAAAATGCTCTTCTTGACAGTTTTTATCACATGAGGCAGAAGATAACCCAAATCTCATAAATAACCCGTATCCCCTACTCGTCGTTAAAATTGTTTGTGTGATATACGTCTGTGTGGGAAAAAACGGAATTTGTTGATCCATCGACGCCGTGAGAAAGGTACTGGGTGTTCAAATCTCCTTCAAGACAGTCTTCACCGAAATATGTACCCTTTGAAATTGGAATCTGATTGCCTACATAATTTTCCAGCATTTCAAATTAAATTTCAGTTAGAAGGCCGTTCTTAAATTAACGTCATGCAAAGCATTCACGCATAATGTACAGTGGGTTCATTGGCTGGTTTTTTCGTTAGTCAGTAAATTTTGTCAAGAAACGACATTCAGCCGCGCATTAAACACGACGTCGTGGTCTGAATTTTCTGGCCGTAAAAGGTAATAACAAAAAGCGTATAATTGGGGAATTTTCCTCGGATGCCACTCTGTTAATAGATTTTAAGGGCCCCAATTGCCAAAAAATTCTTGTTACTGACCAATTCTTTAAACATTCTACATTTACGGTGAGCTTTTAGCCGTGCATTGCACATTGTCCTTTTATTATGAACACTGTTTTTCATTGTGAAACGTCTACTGATTGTAAAAAAACTGACAGTTCGGTCTTAAGTCTTGAGCCGTTAATTCCGAAACACAGCGTTATACAACCGCAAAAGATGCATTTTGGGAAAACCATATATCTGCATGACATGGAGTGTAATGTGAAAATTAATGCAACGGTTTTTTTATGTTTATCCGGTCAGAATCCTGACAAACATGAGTTGTCTGCAAGTTGTTGAATTCAAGAACGCCCGGTACTCCGGAGCAAAGAAATAAGTAAAATGATGCCCTTCACTAAAGTCTGGTACACGTCTGAATAAAAGTGGACGATTCGGGATGACGAAGAAAGAAAAGTTCATGTCTAAGCAAACATGTTTAGTAAATTGTTGGCTTTTTGGGAGACTTGGTTAATTCACCTATTTCAAGGCATTAAGTATTTTCTATGCATAACCAAGGAAATTTAAGGCTTTAACAGCGGTAAGCCTGTCATGCTTTCTAGAACGCTACCTGTTTCGGAAACCGCTCCAGTAGTATCTTCCTTCTTTTTGGATTATCCTCAAACAGAATAGAATGGAGTGGCTCTTCCGTTTTTTTTACAAAATGACCAGTCTAGTGTAGATTTAAACAATTTTTATCAGCCAAAGTCGATACATTGCGCAGGTAAAGGCATTTATGACGGTGGGTGAAAGCAGAAGTCAGGGGAACCCGAGTCCGTTTAGGATTAAGGTGCTGGCCTAAACGCTGAGAATTTGAAGATTTGCTTATGTCTTAGCCATCTCTTGGTTAGGTTATGTTTGGGCGGTGATGGCTCCGTAACCAGAAAAGGCCGTTCGGGTCTTTCTTGTTTTCGTTGATTAAGCTGTTCCCTGATTTACCATCCTGTCTTTCTTTTTATTAATGCGAACCCTAGTTATTCGTATCCCCACCCTTTGAGCATGCAATACGACTTAATCAGTAGCTTAAAGGCCATGTTCTGCGACCTGACAGGCCGGCAATGAAACAAAGCCAGTTACGGTATGTAACCTTACCCATTAAATGTGTCGAACTTTACGCGTGATAGCCAGTCGCAGGCAAAGCGACATTACTTAATGAATTGAAAAGCTACGTTAACAAAGTACAACTTTAAAAACATAAAAGAAATATAAAGGGCCAGGGTTCAAGAAGGAACTTTATCCGTAAGCACCAACGTTATCCCGCCGCTCTCATTGGCGTGCGCAAGTTCACCCCAGATTTACTAAGCTGAGTAGTAGCTATCCGCCATTGTTATTAAGTGCTGCATCAATCGCTTCTGTTCTCCGATGTCTACGGAGAATACAGTGGAAGTCAAAACTTTTATTTGATGGTTTTCGGAGGAAAACGACACCGCCTAACCTACAATTCTGTTAACGTAGCGACAAAATCTGCAATCAATGACATTTTTCTTCAAATTACCTGCGTGTCTTTCGTCTAGAAGGAAAGCGCTTTAAATTTTACCAGGACCCGCTGATATGTCTGTATTCTGGTACCATCAGGTTAGTCATGTGAACTCACCTGAGTACAGCAGTCAGGATGGCACGTCCAACGACCCTGTATTCTTTTTGAACTTGACTGATGTGCACCTAGCAAGTGTGCGCACAAGACCTATTAAAGGCTATTTAGGTGTGAGCCAACGGGATTTTTCGCGAACGCAGCATTAAAAAACCGCAAATAAGCGGTATGCAGTAACAGCGACAGGTCATGCCGCAATGCGAAGGCGGACACAAGTCAATCAAAGGTCAGTGCTACAGAGCCTGAGGTGACGGTGCGCAACTACGCATGTCAACGTAAGATCCCTTGACCGACTTCTGATCTGAGACTCAGACTCTAAAGCGTTCCCGACCTACTGTACGTCAGCATGTGCGATGTAAGTCTTGTAAAGAAAACACTCCAGGCTCAATGATTCTGAGACTAATATTTGGGGAAATGCTATCCGAGGACACTAAACAGACGATGCCTTCTTGTTCAACCTGGAAGACCAAATAGACATGACATATTTACTCGTGCATTAAGTGAGATTTAGAGGAGACTGGACGCATTGCTGTGTTCGAATGTCACACCGGCCCAGAGCAGTTGGTCCGGTGTAGTTTACCATATTGCGTGCCTAAACCGTCCTTATTAAACAGTTCAGACTGACCTCCCACTCGGATCGTGCATACAAAAATGCAAGCTGTAAGCGCGACGAGATGGCAAGTTATCACAGATGGCTAACCACAAATTCGAACCAGTTTATGAGCTAAACGTCACACCTGTCCAAGGCCGAAACAATAAATCTGAAAAATTGCTTTCGCCTGGGATCGATGTATCGTTTTGGTTTCGAAATGCAAATAGCCTAGCTCGGTCAGCCCAAGGCCTGCCTCACCCATCGTCGGTCGATCAATACACATTTTTTCTGTTTCTGCCGCCTTCATGAGTTCGAAAGTTCGGCAAAATAAAAGTTTTCTAATGGTCGACCATTCTTCCTCACCCTTACTCATAAAACAACCTGCATCTTCGGTTCAAAGTAGCATTATGTTAAAGCCAACTGGCAGATCTAATACGTAGACTTTGCTTTCAGATCCCCACTACATATTCGGTGTTAAGGCATAGTCTAGCCAAATTTATTAACCAATCAGTGATTGCGCAGTCAGGTGAACCAGATAGCTGAGCAGTCATCACGCCAGCATTTAACTCGGCTAATGAACTCTCGGCAACCAGCATCTTGCATGCGGGCCGTTACCAATTAGCGAATCTACGGGCAACAATCCTCAATGAACGGGAAACAGTTAACTGGTTGGGTATGCAGTGACATAGCGACTTGATTCTATAAATATTGCCACGTCCTGTGCATGAATTACCCATATCTCGTTCTGTATCTATTGACGTATTGGAGTACCAATCTGAAATGTCAGGAGAATATGGCTCTTCTTTCAACGATCGTTTCTGCATCCAATCAGGTATATTTCAATCAGGAACAGCCCGCTTAGGCCGCATAGTCACATCGCGTTCTGCCTGATTTGGTCCTCAATCAGAGTCTTTGTTCGATCAACCGGGTCCTCAGTCTGTCCAAGTGGCTGCCTCTCCCATTTTTTTAGAATATAATTGCCCAGTTAAACGTCCTCTCGATGTAATAAACAATGAATTTTACTGACAGCAAAAAAATGCGCCATGGAAATAGCATGTTTGATAAACTAGTGCAGATCAATTTGGTCATCGCTCCTGACATAAAATGAGGATTTATTTATCGGCTGCCGGTCCCAAAGTCTGGGGCTAAAAGTATTGCCTGCTTTTCTTATTAGTTTTTCCTGCACCCGAAAACGCGATGCAGGTTGAGTCGGTCAGAAAAATCGACAGCCCTGCCCCCTGAAGACTGACATATTTCTTCCGGTATGGTGAGTCAGGATTGAAGATGTGTTGGCTCCTAGCTCAATCTGTGGGCATCTATTTAACAAAGGCATACATATCGCGTCAGAATTTCACGCAACGATGCTGCTGAGCTAGGCAGTGCCCACTGCAGTCGAGTGTGAAACATTGTCCTAAGTAGATAAAATGACTACTTGCTTACGTCACAACGCAGCAAATGCAGACTGATCGCCTTTTTGTGCTAATAATTGAAATTTCAATATTTCGGCCGTTGCGAGCAAAGACGCCCACTGCGTGGCTCCCGGATTGGGAGCCGAACCGGTGACTTGCGCACGAACTGGCTTGCGACAGTTCGACCTTTGCATTCTATGATATCCACCGTCTGCTCCACAACCAGGTGAAAAGGGAGCACCTATGCTCCTCTTTTTGGTGAATTAGTCGAGGGGTCGTGTTTTTCCGGTATTTTAAGCCCCGTGTGATCGTCTTGTTCTAGTCATGCCGTATGTAGGTACTCAGGTCTTTATAGGCCGTGGGAAGGTCTATATGCCCGTTGATGGAGTTCATCTCTGAGTATCAAACCGTAAGTGCGAGATGTTCTGTCCTCGAGGTGCCTCTTCTCCCTACTCGCAATTTATTAACGTTCGCAGAATAGTGGCGGCTCGGATCTCACTGCTGTGGGAGTGCCATAGAGGCAGTATTAGGAGGGAAGAACTGAGCCTGATTGCCAATCATCGAGCCAGTCATTCCACGCACTGCGACTGTACAGGCCTAATGACGGCTTACAGTGACTGACCGATCTCATTAAATGTTAGCTGAAATTCTGAAATGTGTTCCCGATTTGGAAGGATTAGTAAGGTCGATTTGTTATACTGGTTACCTGTCGGCATAATCCTTTAGCATTTCAAATTTGGCTGAATGTCGCATTTTGAATGCACTTCTTTCCAATCTCCTGTAGAAACCGTACTCGGTAAAGAATGACTTCTAAAGCAGCATGCACTTTTCCACTTATTTATGATAGGCTCATAAATTCATTTACATGTGATAGATAACATGAACAAAAGTCTGGTTTCCTTCAGTCGTTAGATGGGGAATCACGTCGTCTTTACATTTCATCTTGGAAAGAGGAGTATGACAAGGTTTTAAAAAAGTTTCTAATTATGAGACTTTTTAGGAGCGTGCAATGTCCATTCACATAGCATCGTGCATGTCCGTTTACCACTGCTTCTCAAGAAATTTACAGCATAGTCCGCATCCATTGTGAAATATTGTGGCCTCTGTATGGTATCTTTTTAAAGGCGTGAAAAAATATCTGACTTTCTTTGCGCGGAACGCATACACCTTGCAAATGGAATTGCTAACCGCTTATGCAACGACTGATCAGGCTCCAAAATATTCGGGAATCAGACAACTTTTTTAAAACTTCATTGTACGCCTTTATAGAGTATGAAATGTAAAAGTTGACGTAATTTTCTATCAAATAACTAAATACAGTCTATTTTCGTTCGTGGATGTTTATAAAATATATTTGAATTTGCTAAGCAATCAAAAATCAATAAGAAAAATGCATGCAAGTGCGGAGCTTTATGTCCTAGAGGTGCCCCCACTCACTTTCCGCAGAAAAATGGTGGCTCGGATCCCACTTTTGTGGGAGTGCCATGGAGACCATAGTACGAGGGACCGACTGAACCTGACTGTTAATCCCCGAGCCAGTCATCCCAAGCACTGTGACTGTACAGGCCTAATGATTACTTATACAAAGTTACCCGAAGACACTACTCTATTACCTGTTAGTTGGTTTGCGACGTCATACTTACAGTCCCACGAAATATTTTTAGGCGGAGGAAAGGCGCGAATGCTTGTCTATAAACCACTATTCGTGTCTGTGCAGCGCATCCTTACCGTGTACTCGTCTCTGTTTGCGGGTGTTTTATGCAGATTGTCAAGAAATGGGACCGGCCCTGATTGCTCACCGGGTGTACCAAACTCACGCTCGGTCACTGCAAAATACTGGTTCCATCTAAAGGCTAACCGTACCTTGATGCGACCCGTGTGAAGAATTGGTTTCTTAATTGTCAATATTGCCGAGCTATACTTTTAGCAATTTTCCTATAACATTCCATCAGACTGTTAGATACTTGGTCCAAAAAGGCTGTCCTAACTCCAAAAAATTCATTTTCTTCCCAGTCAGTCGAGCACTTTCATTCCTAGACTACGTGGAACTATGCTCATGTGCCATAGGATGCGTTAGCGTTCATTCAGGGCAGGACCAATTCACGCAAATGGGAGACGCAAACTCAACTAACCCAAACTGAGGTGACGGCACACACTACAGGAGGCTACCAACAATCACAAGCGACGGCCAGTAGGTCAAGGCGGCGAAAGAAGAAAAAAATCGATCATCTAAAAACCAACTATTCCGGCTATCTATTCAAATTTCTGATCGTTTTATGCCTATATGCTTTGATTATTAAGGGCCGCTCCAGCTCTTCGAAATGTCAGCCAAACGAGTGACTCTATCCTATGAGCACTACCTTTTCCTCAGATATAAACAGCTTATCAGCTGGAGACGAGTGTTCAAATTCTGGATATGTGTGAGCAGGGAAGAAGACTTTCCCAGCATACTAACAATTTACCATTTCTTCCGAGTATTTAAACTCTCGCAGCAATCCACCTTCTGAGAGAAACTCGACAAACGACAATTAGAGGGCAATAACTAATTAAACACTAATGATGCACGTCGGTAGGTGGCTGCACACGGACCTGTACGCCGGTGACAGGCGATATGCAGACTGATTAGGCACTCAGCAATGGTTCAGGCATTAATTCATTCTCGGCCTGTCATGCTTTTGGTGTATGTGACTTTCTTTTTGACTGGGAAGTTAAACTTGTGACCTATTTCAAAGATGCGGGCAGCCGCTTGCGATAATCCGTCATTACATCAGCCAGCGTATGTTCGTATATGCGCCATCCAAGCATGCGTGTTGTGTGACCTGTGTCATTATAGGGATACTGTGTGTGCGAAATACAGTACGCCACACGCGACTACCCATAATTCCCATCATCCTGTTGCGCATGGTAGCTCTGGAACCGGTGTGCCATTCCAAAACCTACTTCCGCATGAATACGTTCGTCACGTTTGAATTGTTTCTCGTATCTGATATGGTATACCATGTCCCCATTGATTTTTCTCTCTAGATCCTCCAGGTGAATTGGGGACGAAAGCATAACCATAAGCCTATAACAGCGTTCCAAAGCCTGATACTGAACTGAACTTCAATAGCAACCACCCGATCAGTCACAAACGCAGTTGCGTGTTGAGACGCACTGCAGTGAAATGGAAGACAAGGTTGCTGAATTACAATATCTTCGACGGGTAATGAGAGCCAATGGCTACCCGCGCAACTTTGTCAACCAGTGCATACGAAAAGGACACCAGAGACCAAATCCAACTAGCCCCAAATTTTGGCGGGCTCTTCCGTACGTGAAGAACGTCTCGGAAGCCGTCAGTCGTCTTCTCACTCCACTTGGAGTTGGTGTTGCACACAGGCCGGAAGCAACCATTAGGCGCCAAGTAATGAGGCCAAAAGACCCGCTGCCACGGCAGGAAACGTCTGGAGTCGTTTACCGGATCTGGTGTAGTTGCGGACAAAGCAATTATGTCGGAGAAACTGGGAGATTACTCCGTACGCGACTTGCCGAGCACGCAGCAGCAGTGAGGCGGGGAGACGCTAACTCTCAGGTGGCGGCACACTCGACGGGACCCGGCCATAATTTCAAATTTCAAGAGGCCGAAATCCTCGCAAGGGGTGACAACCGCGTGAGCCGCGAGCTGCTCGAGTCATGGTTCTCAGGCCCGCAATCCATCAACAAACACAATGACCTCCCGGTGGCCTATTCCGTATTGCGATTATCCCTGGACAGGAGAATCAGTCACGTGGGGAGGGCGCGGGTGAGCAATTATCACGGTGACAGTGAGCCAGTTTGCCGAGCAATCGTCACACCAGCATCGAGCACGGATGACGAAATCGCGGCAATTAACAACTCGGACTCGGACCGCCAAGCCACCGCCGCATCAATTACGACCCCAGCGGCGATTGTGAGAACTGTTAATTGCAGTGCGCATACGGTCCCACGGCAGCCACGTGCTATAAATACTGCATTCCTGGTGCCACCTTTACCTCTATCTGCGAATGTCTCTGATGATGGGCTCGAGTGAGAACCCGAAACGTCAGGCCAATAAACTTCTTGTCCCAGTGATCGCATCTTCATCTTCTGTTCCAAAGCCATTCCTCACGAATTGGTCTTGGAGTTAGCGGACGGTTAATGCTATATAACTACTACTGCTGCTTGAAGGGTACCTAGTTGCAACTTTTCGCTATCTGAATGCAACCATCGGCTGAGAGGCGAGGTTCTGTAAACCATTTCAGGAGGTCTATGCATCAGAAGCTCTGTAAGTCATGTCACAGCTCAAAACACTGTTGTCTGTTATCAAATTATTTCAGATTTATATAGTATTAGGACAAACTGTCCAATCCGAGCATACTCAGGAATACAGGCGCTTTTTGTTCGAAGCAGATTAGCTATTCCTGGCAAACTGCAATTTTCCTAAGGTCCAGAGTCGTTATTTCAGGCGCATTTGTGCCTCCGGACATGGGAGTCGAACATCCAAATAATCCACTAAGGACCACAATTTATCCACATATTAAACTTTCTGATCACAATAATTGAATCTTCATCTCCTAAGTAGGTAAGATTGAGTTTTCTAAATGCACAGCACAAAAGGGACGTGTTTATCGAAGGGTGAATTTAACGGATTCCGCATTACGCCGTATCGATATCTGTAAAGTGTGTGAGACCCCAGAAATATCCTGAAATACTATATAAGTGGAGGTCAGTAGTCATATATGCGAAGCTTTGTTGCAAAGATCACTACACGCTTATGCTGTTAGTCGAAATGGGACAAAGTTTAACCTTCACCAAATTTGACCGGTCTCCTTCAAAATACTTCAAACCAAACGCCATAGAGTGAAGTCAGTTATTCAGAACTATCAGGCAGATCTCTATATGCTGAAGTAAAGGCCGCCTTCTACGCCACTGAGGAGAATTGATGTCGGTAATTGCCTTATCATCTCCCAAATATTCCCGAAAGCAAGTCCGAGTTGGGAATGCGCTTTTAACTTCCGGCATTCTGGCAGCGATCACGTGAATGAAATCCCGAACAATCTATCTCAGACAGAGGTTAGGAGATGCCGGTGAATGGGGGAGCGCCCGATATCATGATAGCCGAGGTAATCGCACCACCGCAGCGACGTTATTCACGCCAATGTTTATATCCATTTTTAGTCCGCTACTACCTTTTTTGTAGTAACCAGAACTTATCACTATGCGTTTGTTTGTATCAGCACCCTTGAGCGGCAGAGAGCTGCCGGGGTCATTAGCGAAACTGCTGGTCTAAACATCACGCTGTGTTTTACTTTCTATAACTTTTTAATCAAAAAAAACAGGAACTGTACAACCATGCGATCCTATTTCAGAGGTCAACTTAGACCCATTCTCGTGGAATGAGGATCCCCCGCCAAAAAGGCCCACTGGCACTTACAGTTTGTTAAAAGTGGCAACCTCCGATCCCCGATGTTTTTGTCCCTGTCTGAATTGTTTTTAAACAAACCCAATTCGCGTTAATATCACTCACCAGTCTAGTAGTCTAATCAACTTGAAAGTATTTTCTCCGTCCAGTTTCATCCCGCCTCTTAAACTCTGTAATGTCCTGTCAAACTTAGTATTAATTATTATAAAACCATTATTCAAACCATCATTCAAGCTGCCTTCTGACATTTGAGTACGTCTATTCAGGTGATGAGTCAAGCATTGACTTAAGAAAGTCCAGGGAATACTAACACATCTATTTAGTGAAAATTATTGACGTTACTCTGAAGGAAAATCTGTTGTTGGTATCCTGGGTTATGTGCTTCAGTGAGTAAACGCGAACACCTCCGTCAATGCTGGCAGCAGTAAGGCTCATTCCAGCCAGTACACCTAATCCCATAGGAGTCACCATAGAAAGCATTATGCCTAGGCCAGATTCTGAAGTAATGGGCGGTAAAGAAAACTGCGAATAGCGGTGATAAAGAAGCTGCAATTAATCAAAAACCTTGGCATTAAGTGTAGTTTCGGCCAGCTGATAGGAAGTACTGCGAGTCTGCAGTCACAATCCCATCCTCCCGGAGCTACTTTTCTCTGACATTTTTCCTAAAAACGGAGGAAAAATTCAGTCGCTTGTAAGATAATATGTCTTTGGCAGTGGGTTCCTGTTCTATAAATGTTGGCAAAATTGTTGCCGAATATTTATATGAATGTGAAAATAACTCAAAATATCCCAGATTGCAATTTTAGAGTTGTATAGAGATTTTGGAAAGTTTCTCTTGATAGAGAGTTCCTTTAGCACTATTTCGCCTCTTCAGGTTCATACTGTCTGAATTTCAGCCCAAATAATTAAAGGTAAAGTAGGTAATAGTGCCTTTAGCAGAGCGCCATTTTTTGTACTTTGCCTTAAAAGATTTTTTAATATCCAATAGTTTTTGCAGTTGATACACGAACTGATATCTAGCAAACACCAGTAAAGGTCCTGAATCAAATTATTTGGGTGACGGCCCAGATATTAACCTACAGAAAATGAGTCGTCCTGCTAGTTTTGCACAGGACTTCAAGATATTTGATACTTGGGTCCCAAACCTTTGAAGCTGCAGAAAAATGCACTGGAGAATCAGAAAACTTACAAGTCATTCCTCCGTAGTCCTTTCGCTATGAGGAAGAGGTCAACGTACATGCCACTCGTCTATCTGTATAGTCTTTATCAGGTTAAACTAACGCCACTTTGCCGACAGAAACGATAATCGTTATTTCGGAGTTCAACTACAGTTCTCCCATGCTATACTTGGGTGAGTCTATAGCTATTCTGATTTACTTTAATTTCATTTGAGAGATTTACATGCTTTAGGGTGCTCACTAACGCGACTGGATAAAAATTATAATTCAAATTATTAAAGTATCTTATTATTTCACTTCGTTTCTATGATACCGGTTGAGCTCCGTGAATTTTCATCTCGTGTTTGCTATATTCGCTTTCGTAGTGCTTGCGCAACCGGCCTTCTGGCCAGCCAATCAGCCGTTATGTTGTTTGTTTACTTAAATCCCACAACCAATAATCGATCGTCGTGACCTAAGTTTGAGGCAGGATGACTTATACTTTTGGACCGTTTCTTTAACTAATTCGATCGATGAGGTCTCACACAGCCCCATGCATTTCCGCCTTGCGCACTGAATGAGTCAACAGAAGACAGAATTGCTCAGCAAAAGCCACACCCTCCTGTAAGCTCGCCAAGAAGGCTGTGGGCTGGCGTAGACTCAGTAGCTTACGTGACCTTGACAAATTCCGCCAACGAACGTCGCACACCTGCGGACCCGTCGATTCCGCAAACCAGACTCAAAAGCGAGCTTTCAAAGATCTCACAGGAAGACAGATATATCGAAGGCCAGACTTCGAAAAAAGAGGACTTCAGTCACACTCAGTTTCCGGAAATTGAAAGGCGTTTAACAGCCTACAATGAGATAATAATGAGGAGATTCTCTGCGCGATCGGTCGGTCCTGCTTTTTAAATGTCAACAGACGACAAAGCATGCCAGAATGGGAGTCAGCACTGGGAGGTGTGATGCACAGTCTTAGATGTGACACGAGGACGGAGACTCCTCCTCGTACTGCTTGCGGTTTTAACGTGGATTCCAGGACTAGTCGATAGAAACAAATAAACCAGTTCTAGGAAGCCGTTCAAAAGAAGGTGTGGGTACTAGGACAAGTGGTTTGCTGCCCTGACATCTCCGATTCCTCCTCAAATCCGGCTTGAAAACCAATCGCGGGCACTGATACAACACGTGTCCTATCTCATGGAACCTGATGACGGAAATTGGTTTGAGAATTTTTGGGCGTTTTAAACGTTGCGCATTTTGCTTGTTCATCCAGCCTCCTCAAACAACTGTCCATTACTTGAGCAGAAAGTTAGTCCACGTAAACTTATGAAGAAAACTGTGTACAAGTTTGGGGAATAATGGACGTTGCGATGTATTCGGGTAATTTCTTGTGCTAATGCCTGCCTGTACTCCGACTGCTTATCTGAGAGTAATTTACTCTTGAAAGTTTTACTGAACGGTGCTCGCCGCACAGGATAATGGATTTTTTGTCCGGTACACCGTGGGAATCCGTTCTCAAACAAAGGTTTTTTTCAGAGAGCCGGATGTTTTATCATTTTTTAGCAGTCAGATTAGCAACTCGGCGCGATTTAATACTTTAAAATACTGTACTTATGCGTACAAGAAATCATTGTCCTTAAGTTTTGAAAATTATATCCGTCGGTACAGAAATGGTACCGTCGAACAGTCAATTTCAGTTTTGAATTTGTAAAAAAATACTTTTAGTGCGAATGAACTCCTGCACATATGTAATTTAGAAATGAAACGAGTAAAACATTGGCCATTTCTGCGAAATACCAGGACCTATATGGTCAATTTCCAGGAGATTTATCATCCCAGAACGCAGCCTAAAGGGAGCAAAGGAGGCAAGAATGTGCACAATATTAGTATAGGTATGTTTTTAGGTCTCTGGTGGAGGATTGGCAGTATATTTTGGCATCATGAAATAAACAGCCAAAGGTTTCCAATTTTTCCTAGTTTTGTTATGTGCAAATATTAAGTTCACAGACATCCATCAACTGAGTGCAACATTAAAGCACTCCTTAAAAAGCAGCTCATTGAGAGGGTTTTTTACTTGATTGTAAGCATGTTCATTGTGGACCTTTTTCCGACGACGATGTCTTCTGTTTTAATGATTCTTCATGTGTGATCAAAGTGGCTATCTTAACCAAAAGAACGCCTAATTACTCGCTACTTTAGTTAATGGCTTCATGAAATATCTTATTTTAAAGGCTTTTCTCAACAAGTATTAAAAAGTCCGTCTTTAGGGGTACTCAAATTAAAACGCCTAAAATCACGCGATATTCAGTGATATTTCAAGGTCAATCCGGGACAAACAAAAAGTAAAAACTTATTTCATGTAATGAATGATCTCTTTGCACGCATAGAAAGCTATAATTGTGATAAATTTTGTCAATTCTATTTATATCTATTAGTCAGCGACCCGCCTGGTGAAGTGTGTTCTTGTGATAACTGTTGGTCTTATGACGTCACTATCTGCAAACTCAGACAAAAACGTGTTCGCCATTTTAACCGCATATCACACGGTTTAAATGCGTTAATAAAACTACGAATTCTCGGCAACCCGATCGCAAACTTGGACTCAAAATATAGACTGAAAGCAAACTTTCATTCGTGAAATAACAGTTATTCATAAGCAATATGTTAGCGTAAGCCTCATTAAGAAGATTGTTTCCAGATATGAATATTCCTATTTTTAAACAACTTGACAATGCATTTAACATTTCCTTTATGTTTTTTTGATTTCTTAGGAGTTGGTGTCGAATGAAACTCCGTGTCTCAACTATCTTTTTCCTCTGACCAAGGGCCAATCACATCGGTGCAATCATTTCAGTTTCCGTTCTTCCGTTTCAGAGTATTTCAGAGAAGGTAGGTGTGTACCTTTGAAATACCTATTGGTCTAATGCAGTATATGGAGAAAATGGAAGGAAAGTAACATGAAATAAATACAAGGTGGATGGCAAAAACTGCTGAGATGAACACATAATTCCACGCGTTAACAGCATTTAAAGGCATATGAACTCGATTTGTTGATTAAATATAGCAAACAGTTAAAGCACACCTAAGATACAAGAAAGGTAATTTTTTCAGTCTGTAGGCATCATGGTTAATGCGAAAAGCGGTGTGCGACCTGGTTCACAATTAATAAATTTGATAAAATTTGATATTGGCAATAGTATCGTCACAATACTTAATTTTCAACGTTGGCTGTCGAGGTGACTGTAGTCCGACGTTATTGTGGTGAGCGATCCTAGGTTGGTTTAGCCTCCGTTTAAAAGTGTATACGGATCCCGACAGAACAACATCCTCAGGCAAAACATTGCAAGCTGCAACCACTCTGATGGAGAAGAACTTTCGTGTGTCTAGCCGGACACCAGTCACACGTAGTTTGAGTGGATGGTCTCCCAGGTAAATCATAGTCGTCAACACGAAGAAGCTTCCTGATGCGAGGCAGCAGCCCTGATTGCGCCCGATGCGGAAAGCTTGTATCAGGTCCCTACGTAGCTGCCTGTAAAAAAATGAAAGAGGTCAATTCCATCCTCCCGGAGCTTCTTTACTCCGACATTTTTCCCAAAAACGGAGGAAAAAATCAATCGTTGGTAAAATACTATGTCTTTGGCAATGGGCTCCTGTTCTATAAATGTTGGCAAAACTGTTGCCGAATATTTATATGAATTTGAAAATAATTCACAAAATCCCAAGATTGCAGTTTTAATGTTGTCAAGAAATTTTAGAAAGTTTGTCTTGATAGAGAATTTCAGTAGCACTATTTCGCCTCTTCAGGTTCATAATGTCTGCATTTTAGTCCAAATACTTAAAAGAAAACCAGGTAATTCTGCTTTTAGTAGAACGCCGTGCTTGGTATTTTGCCTGAAAGTATTTCTTAATATCCTATAGCTTTTGCAGTTGATGCACGAGCTGATATCTAGCAAACAGAAATCCATCAACGGATTGCGAAAATGAAGCATTCCCTAAAAAGCATACCATCAGAGAATCTTTTCTATTTGATCGAAGGCATATTCATTGTTGACTTTTGTTGTAGACGTCCATTTTTTTGACGACGTCTTCTGTTTGGATGATATTTCAAGTATGGTCCAAATGGTCACCTTCACCAAACGAATGCCTAATTACTCATTTCTTTGGTAAATGTCTTCAAGAAGTTTATTATTTTAAAGGCTTGTAGAAACAAGTAATATAAAGTCTGCCTTTAGGGTTACTTAAATTAAAACGTTTAAACTCATGAGATATTCAGCGATATTTCAGTGTCAGTCCGAAACTCAGTGCAATTAAGGACAAACAAAAAGTACAAAATTATTTCATGAAAGAAATTGTCTCTTTGTTTGCATGGAAAGGTATCATTGTGATAACACCTGTCAATTCTATTTATATGTATTAGTCAACGACCCGCCCGGTGACATGTGTTCTGGTGATAACTGTTGGTCTTATGACGTTAATATCTGCAAACTCAGACTCAATCGTGTTTGTCTTTTCAAACGCATCTCAGTCGATTCAAATGCGTAAATAATACCAAGAGTCTCCAGGAACCCGTTCTGAAATCTAGACGCAAAGTATAGCCTGTAGGCAAACCCATATTTCTAAAATACCACTAATTCGTAAGCGATATCTTGGCGTAAACTGCATTAAAAGATTGTTTTCAGAGATTTATCTCCCTATGCCGCTATATTTACTTAGTTTTTACACGCTCAGACATGCTGTACCATTAAAACAAAGTTCACACAATTAGGACCGCTTATGAAACCTTCGGGATTTTCCGCCTCCAAAAAAAACTTTGTATTTTTAAACAATTTGACAGTGCATTTAACATTTCATTTATGCTTTTGATTTCTTATGAGTTGGTGTTGAATGAAACTATGTGTCTCACCCACCGTTTTTATCTGATCAAAGGCCGATCACATCGCTACAATCATTTCAGTTTCCGTTTCTCTGTTTCAGTGTATTTCAGGGAAAGGTGTGTACCTTTGAAATCCCTATTGGTCTCATGCAGTATATGGAGAAAATGGAAGGAAAGAAACATGAAATAAATACAAAGAAAATAACAAAAACTGTACAGATAAACACAGAATTTCATGCGTTAACAGCATTTAAAGGCATATGAACTCGGTTTGTTGTTTAAATAAAGCAGACAGTTGAAGCACATCTAAGATACAGGAAAAGTATTTTTTTAATCTGTAGGCATCATGGTGAAGGCGAGCAGCGGTGTGCGACGTAGTTCACATTTTTTAAATTGCATAAACTTTAATATTGTTGGTAGCATCGTCATAACACTAAACTGTCAACGTTGGCTGTCAAGGTGACTGTAGTCCGACGTTATTGTGGTGCGCGCTCCAAGGTTGGTTTAGCCTCCGTTTTAAAGTGTATACGGATCCTGACTTAACAACATCCACAGGCAAGGCATTCCAAGCTGCAACCACTCTGTTGGAGAAGAAAAACCTTCGTGTGCCTAGCCGGGCATCAGTCACACCTAGTTTGGGTGGATGGCCTCCCAGGTTAGTCATAGTCGTCAACTCGAAGAAGCTTCCTGATACGAGGCAGCAGCCCTGATTGCGCACGAGGCGAAAAGCTTGTATCAGGTCCCCACGTAGATGTCTGTAACTCAATGGAATAAGGTCAATACTAGCCTTGGTGAACGCCACTCCTAACGGCAACCTCGGCAGACTGCTGGTCACTGACGTGGATGGCTTGAGAGCGGCCGAGTAAAAAGAATTGGATCCGCATCAAGATCTTACCTCGCACTTCTATGCGGCTGAGTTTGTATAGAAGGCGGTGGTGAGGCACACTGGCGAATGCCTTTTTAAAGTCCATTTAGATGGCATGCACCATAACTCCTATATCAACAGCCCGAGTCCAGTGTTCCAGACAGTATTGCAAGTTTGTCATACAGGACCTGCCTTTTCGGAATTCATGCCGGGAATTGGAAATCAGGTGGTTTTGTTCAAGGAACTGAAGCGACTGTTGCTCTTTGCTCTTCTCCATAATCTTGCAGCCAATAGAGGTGAGGCTGCTCAGTCTGTAATTGTTCGCAGAGACCCGACTTCCGCCCTTACACAGCGGCGTAATCCACGCCGTACTTCCAGACTGGTGGCAGATGTCCGGTCCCGAAGGATGAATGGGATTCTCCGCGGCACGGTTAAGCAGATCCAGTTTGAATTCCCTTCTAGTTTTGAGGATGAGGCCCATGCTTTGATTAACTTGAACGTTGTACGCACATATGGATATGGTGCTCCTGTCAGAAAGCCTTTTTTTCTACAGCTTTCTTTTTTATATTCACTTCATTCTTCAAGGCTTGCGTAAGCTATCAAGGCCTGTTATTTAACCTCTTCCGTAAAGGCGGACAGTGGTTTGCAATCAATCGTGCAGAATTTCTCGGAACCGTTGCCAGTCTTTGAGTATGCGTCCAAAAATTGCGGATTCCCACTCAATGCATGAAATTTCAGCTTTCGTTCGGTCGACATTCCTGCGCCAAAGGTTTCTTCCAACTTTCATGGCTTTCTCGTACATTGAAATGAACGACTTATCCCATAGAAGAGAGGTGGGGGAGGTGGTAGGTATGACACTCATTAATGCTGTCCTGTGAGTTGGTAATGACAAGATAAAGGCAGTTGGCCTTTAGGACTTCGCTTTCCCTAAATGGAAACGCGACGTGTTTAGTAAGAAATAACTTCAGTGCCGTGCTCAGAAAACTCCCATTAAATGTCTGTTCTAAGCAATTTGAAAGGGTCGAGCTCCAGTTAATATGAGGCGCATTAAAGTCGCCCATAAGCAGGATATCCGGCAGCGTAGCGAACTTTCGAGCTCCTCCAGCAGGCGAGCGTCGGCCATGCTGTCCCATCTCGGCGGTCGATAAATTGTCAGGACATCTAGGTTAGGCGAAATCGACATTTTAATAAACAGCCAAACTGCCTCGGAAGTACATGAAAATTTACCAGTTTTGTTTGATACATTTGCCTCATTTTTCACATGCGTGAGTACTCCTTCCTAACGCCCATCTCTATCCCTTCTAAACATCTGGTAGCCAGGCAAGGCCAACTCACGGTCGTCCAGGTGTTGGGTCAACCAGGTTTCTGTTAAGGAGATTACTTCAGAGGATATATCACAGAGGTGGATCTTCAGCTCGTCGAACGTTGAAAGCAAATTACGCACCTTTGTGTACAAGAATTTCAACTTCCTTCACTTAATATGTCGACTTTGCGGTCATTAAGACCGGACCTGTCCAAAGGAAGTGTGACGGACGCTGCCGTACTTGGTTGTTGTACATAACTAAATTGTCCCCCCTCTCGCTGAGCCTTTTTCTTAGTGTTAGAATTAGTTCACGCCGTTTCAGCCGTTCCGCTAGCGAGTAGTCCGGTTGAAAAAAAACACCTGGGTTGGAGCCTTGAATCCTAAATCGCCTGGAGAGAATGAGACTGGATTGGTTACTGGTGGCCAGCACAACTTTAATTGGCCGGGGACGAGCCGACACTGATGAATTATCTGCTCATTTTCATCGCGGAAGGCTTTAATCATTTCAATAGCCTCAGTGGGTTTCAACCTATTATTGAGATAACTTCGGAAGAGTGATAGATCTTCCGAAGCCCGCTCCTTGGGAGTATTCGCGCTTGATTCAAGGAGCTCCTGAGTAATAGGACATTTTTATCTGCCGACTTCGTTTTTTATTTTCCACGGAAGTGTGGTTCCCTAAATAACGTAACGCTCGGGAACTATGTGCTGGTTGTGCTGGAGCAGATGCGCTTACACCGTCTGTTTATTTGACACCTATTTTGACAACCTTAAAACAATTGCTTGGCAGAGAATACTGTGAACAGAACTCTGTGGCTCTGATGGATAAATCTATTGAACTGCTCTTGCTTGGTCTATCAGGCTCGGAATGTTTCGGAGAATTAGCAAAGGGGTTCGGACACACAACATTTGCCACGATGGACGAGACGTTTTTCAGTTTCTCTGTTTTGGCCCCTTCGGATGCATCTTCCGGAAGTAGCCGCCCGTTTTCCTTGGCCTTTTTACGGGTTGATTTCTTTTTTTCTTCAGTTTTTGTGTTTCCTTCCTGGCCGCTAATGTCTCGCTTTTTAGCTGTGTGTTCCGCGGCTGCCGTAATAGGTGCCCTACTTCTGGTTACTCGTCCAGTAGGCATATTGGTGGCGTTAGCTTGGTCAAGACTGCATCGCAATTGGACTTTCACCTTTGTGATTTCCTCCTCAAGATAGTTGACCCTGACGGCCAGAATCTGGCATCCACTACAAATTTTGCCTGCATTTTTTGCGTCTATACGGTCAAGGCGACTGTGTGATATCGCTCGCCGCCGACCTGTCTTGGCGGGGGGATTAGTGCAGTTGACTGAGTAAGACGTGATTGCTGGATCGACTCCGGCCCCATATTCTGGACGTCGGTGCCTACTTCAGTCATGCTGTGAAGTTATGGAAAAGGAGATAACCGCAGGAATAAAAGGAAGAAATTCCACCTAGGGAAGACTGTGTGTGTAATTGGGTTTATCGGAGAATTTCGAGAATGCAGAGGCTGGAGGACGTTTTAGCTACGACGTTTTGGTAATCTAAGCAGTTTGAAACCTGGTTAGAACTTATCGAATCAGCCATTAGTAGGTTCTGTTCCAAAAGTACAGTGGAGTGTTCGGGGCAATGTGTTGGCTAGGCTCAGACTGCAAACAGAACCGTCAGGTTTGCAGAAACGTATCCTTGTCGTACGATGAAGGCAACGATGACAGTTTGGTGTAAGGAAGTAGGCAATGGTGTTTTTGTAATCCAGTTTCTGATGCAGGACCGACTGCTTCCAATGTGGGACTCGATTGAAAATGCCCTTCTTGCTCCGCAAAATTCTAACCGCGCGAGTGTTCATCACCGAAATTGATCCAAATTATGCTTTCAGGCTTGTCATCAGCCATATTAAATATGGTTTTGAGTGTGAATCCAATGCGTCAAGTCAATAGACTTCCTATTTCAGTGATCGCATCTTCTTCTTCGTTTGAACTGCTTCCTGGAAGTTACATGTTCGCCTGTAATGCGCTTCAATCGGCTTGACGGTGGGAAACCTGTGTCCTTCGAGAGTCCTCTACGCATGCGCAGATTCGATTTCTGCACGGGTGTCTCGAAAGTAATGTATTACCGCAGTATTTTTCATACAAACGTCCGGTTTACACAGAGCTGGCGAGACGCGCAGTATTCCAATACGACAGACGAATGATTCAAATGCTCCTTCAGGAGTGTCACTCAAGTCTTTGCGAATACCGTCAGAAGATTGACCAAGAGAAGGCAAGATGCTGCTACTTCAGTACAGGGTGGCTGAACGAACCTGCGAACAGAGAGCGACACGCAAATCAGGGGTAGAAAAAAAAGTTATGTAAGGCGCTCAATCCAACGTCATCCAAGAACGACAAACTGATGCACAACTTGCTGTCGAAGAAGCTGACGGGGGAACAAATGCAGCTGTTAACGCATGAGGCCTCATTTAACACAGCCGATGCCAAACCTGTCAACATGACTTCAGCAGTGAAGTCAATCCTTAACTAGACGGAAGCAACAGGCGGAACGAAGAGCCTCATTCGACCCCAAGTGTCATTCCTCCTCATGGCACATAAGTCGCGCAACGTGCTTTCCAAGGTCGAATTTGATGTACTAAAGGAAGTCAAGACCGACAGCGACCTCGTGCCTGCGGACACGAGACGTTCCACGGTCGTATTGGACGGGACAGACTACATTCAGAAAGCCAAACGCTTGTTGGGGGATCGTCATTCCTATGTCCCATGAGAATCGAGCCCGATAAAAACGCTGACACGCGAGATCAACGCGACACTGTTGACAATGGAGAACTCGGGTGCAATATCACCGACCGTCCGACACGTGTTGAAAGCGCAAGAAATGGCCCTGGCCCGGTTTTTTGATCCTCCACGTGTGCACAAAGAGGGCTTTCTCCTCTGGCCAATCGTTTTTTTGAAAGGCACTCCAGGCGGCAGACTGGCGAAGTGGCTGTTTCGATGCCTCATTATTCTGACCTGCGATTCAGACACCGCAGTCAACACCTCAACACAATTCTTGGGAAAAATTAATGGGATAAGTCTCCTGCCAAGCGACTTCATGGTATCCTTTGATGCCACTTCCGCCTTTACTTCTATTCCTCTGAACCTGACAGATAAGACATCCGAACTACTCCTACGAGAGAAATATGACGAAACGGAGGATCGCCTCGAACACACCTAAATCATTCAACTTCTGCAGTGCTGCCTCAAGGCCTACTTTACCTTTGACGAAACAATCTACGAGTAGGTGAAGAGCACGCTAAAGGGTTCGGGGATTTCAGGAATCATAGCCGAGACTGTCTTTCAATGGTTGGAGGTGCTGGTTTTCTAACATAATAAACAGAGATTTTGAGCCCGGTCTGCGGATGATTACTCGTCGTCATCGAACGGGATCCGGTCCTGACATTCAAAGAAAGTCTCAACGCCGTCTTCCCGGATAAAAATTTACGATGGAGGAGGACGAAAACAACCGGCTGGCCCGTTTGCCGCAAAGACTGCGATGGCCTAAACCAAAGTGTTTAGGAAAGCGACAAACACGACGCAAGTATTGAATTTCAACAGTAACCACCCGATTGGTCGCAAACGCAGCTGCGTAAGTGCGCGACACCGACGCGTTGAGACGCACAGCGTTGAAATGGAAGACAATGTTGCTGAATTACAATATCTTCGACAGATATTGAAAGCCACTGCCTACCCGCACAACTCTGTCAACCAGTGAGTACTAAGACGAAACCAGAAACCAAGCCCAAGCGACTTTAATTTTGATGAGCTCTTCCGTACGTGGGGAACTTTTTGGAAACCGTCAGACTCCGTCTCACACCACTTAGATTTGGGGTAGGACACAGGCCGAAAGCAATCCTCAGGCGTTAGGTCATGAGGCCGAAAGAGCTATTGCCACGGCAGGAAACGCCTGGAGTCGTTTACGGATCTGGCGCTGTTACGGACAGAGCAAAGACGTTGGAAAAACTGGGAGATTGTTCTGAACGCGAATGGCTGAGCACGCAGCAGCGACGAAGAGAGATGCCAGCTCTCAGGTAGCAGCTCATTCCACTGAACCCGGCCAGATTTCCAAGTTTCAAGAGGTCGAAGTCCTCACAAGGGCTGACAACCGCGTAAGCCGAGAGCAGCTTGATTCATGGTTCTCAGGTTCACAATCCATCAACAAACGCAATGACCTCCAGGTACCCTATTCAGTGTCGAGACATTCCCTGAGCAGGGGAGTCAGTCACGTGGAATGGAGCGGGCGCTCAAATATTTGGTGACAGCGGGCCTGTATGCCGAGTAATCATCCTGTCAACATCTAACACGAGTGTTGAAATTGCGGCAATCATCGACTCGGACGCGTACTGCCGAACCACCATCGCCTTAATTACTACCCCCGGCGGAGATCACGAGAGCTGTTAATTATAGTACGCGTGCGGTCCCACTACAGCTACGTACTTCAAATACTGCATTCTTTGTGCCTCCACTTCATTTATCAGCAGCCGTCTCTGATGATTTGTTCGAGTGAGAGTCTGAAGTGTCAGGACAGTAAATCTCCTGTTACAGTAATCGCATCATCTTCTTCTGAACTGCTTCCTGAAACTCGCCTATTCGCTTCTATCGCCATGTTTAATATCCACGTAAGCCGCAAAGTTTGTGGTAGCCCAAGGAGTAAAATGATCGGGAAGGTAATATATATGATAAAATTACTGACCTTTAACAGCCACCACCCCATTCAGCTACAAAAGCAATTATGTAAGGACGTCCTATCGGCGTGTTGAAACGCATCGCAGTGAGCCAGGAGAGTAGATTACGAACTCCTAAACCTTCGACAGATGTATACAGCATATGGATACCAACGGAACGTCGTCAAGCGGCGCATACGCAAACGGCCAAATCGCACAAACCTCAAATTTTAACAAGCGTGCCGTAAGTTAAATACTTTTTGGAAGTCGTTGGCCGCCTTACCTCACCGCCTGGGATTGGAGTTGAACACGGACCGGAGGCAAATACCAAACGTCAGATAATGAAGCCGAAAAACCCACTGCCACGGAAGGCAACATCTGGGGTCATATATCGGATCTGATGCACTTGCGGACAAAGCAACTACGTCCGAGAAACCGGAAAACTGCTCCGGGCGCAAATAGCGGAACGCGCGGCCGCAGTGCAGAGAAATGACGCCAGCTCATAATTTGCAGTTCATTCGGCGAGATCCGGCCACACATTCAAATTCGACGAGGCCGAAATTCTTGCTAGAGACGAAAAGCGCTTGAGCCGCGAGCTGCTTGAGTCATCGTTCACTGGCCCCTAGTCTATTAAAAAGTGCAACGATCTTCCCCTTCCATACTCCGCGCTGAGACTCCGTCTAGGCGGCGTAATTATCCACGCATGGAGCGCAAATGTGAGCACTGCTCCCAAAGGTGAGCACTGAGTCAGATGGTCGAGCAATCATCACACCAACATCAAACACCGGTGAAGAAATTACAGCAATTATCGACGCGAAAGTCGACTATCAAACAGTCATCACACCACGTGCAACAATCGTTAAGGAAGGGGCAGCCGTGAATTTATATAGGGGTGAGGTAGCATGGCGACTGCATCCTATAAATTCTGCGACCCCTTGTGCCCGAACCGCCCGTATTTACCATTATCTATGATGATGGGTTCGAGGAGAAATTCGATATGTCAGGCGAACAAAACTCTTATTTCCGCGATAATTTCGCCTTCTTCACGACTGAATACTGGAACTTATGCATTTGTTTCCACTTTTAATGGGACTTTCAAAGGGATAGGGGCAAAAGTAGAAATGGAGAGGGGGAATTACGGTAGTTTAGTCATAAGCATTAATGGCAGTTCACTCAATTTTAATTTATAGAATATACTGAAGTTTGTAAAACATTACTAAGTTCTAACAAAGCGGCACGGAGGAATGGACCAAAACTCCAAATTTAAAATAAAAGATGGCAAGGGCATAGAGAAGGACCCCACTTAACTGCCAGTAGACCGTGAAAAGTGCAATACGTGATTCATGGTAAAAGGAGTTTTATGGATGGGACAAAACGCTACACAGTAAGCTGACACAATGAAAGAAAACAAAACAATTGCCTAGATTTAAGCCGAAAGTCTTATCCTGCGCTGGTATATGACAACGGGAATTATAGTAGTAATTAAGCAATAAGCAAAAAAATACATTTTACAAAATAAAGGATTTTGAGTTAAGTTGTGAGGCTGTAGGAAGTAACCATTGTTGGCAGTGTAATTTCTGGAACAGCCTGCAAAAGTCTTTTTAAGAGATCCACAGTCTACTGACAGTTAAGTCGGTCCTTCTCTATACCTGAAAGACTTTAAGCGAATTTGAAACTCTGAAGAAAAAATTGAATAACTCTTAATTTGTTCAGAAGCAACAATTCCGAAGAAAAAGGGTATTCGGAAAGCATCCAAAAATCGTCGTAAATGCGTAATTGTAAGCCTGATGTGTGCAAAAAGCCTACCCATGTAAACGACGCCCGGAGATAGCCCTTTGGTGGAGATTGCACTTAAATCTCCTTGCGAAATTCGTGTTATATTAAATTCGGCCGTCAGCCAACAGCCTTTTCTTTGCGTTTACTTTCCAAATAGGTTTCACGTGAATTCACCTAATTATTTCCGGTTTTTCAGGGTTTAGGGTAAATTTGACCAATACTGAAAGGCATGTGCTCAGTTTCGCAGATACGGACATTACAGACCGGCGAATCATTTAGGAATTTTAATAGAAGTCACAGGCACAAACGTAAACATGTCATTTTATGTCCATTAAGGGAACCTTCCTTCTTTTCAATTTTTATAGTTTTTTTCCTGTGTCAGGTTGCGTTGGATTTTAGGTCGTCACAAAAATATCGGTGGATATTTCACATTTTACAGTGCCTTTAACCAATTGCACATTAAGGTAGTTTGAAACTTTCAACTCTAGAACTTTCTTGAAAACACTAGCCAAATTAGTGGGCGGTTTGGGTCATATTTGTAGACTCACATAAACACAAGACCTCATCGTGGAGGAAAATAAATGCATAAAACAACCTTGGCAGTAAATACGCTCTAGATCAACAGACAAACTTACTTCATTAATTTACACATTTAAAACGCAATTAAATATGTTTTTTTTAAAAAAAAAACATTTCTGTGTGGTTTGTTACAAACATATCCACATGAGCGTCAAGTTAAAAAACCTACTTCTTCTTGTAAAGTCCAGGTAAAAATTAGAACGTCCGGCTGGCACTTTCATTTCCCTAAAAAAGTGATAAGTTTACTTAAACAAGCGAAAGAACCCACTTTTTATTTTGAATTGGAGCCATTCTCGCCATATTTGTTCATTTTAAGACTTCGTTCCTCGATTATTTAATCAAATAAGAATAACCATGTGACTGCATATATATTGCTGAAGCCACTAATCATCGGCACGTTCTGTTCATAAATTAAGAACTCGCGGAATCTAGCCAAGACAAAAATATCTTGCCGTACGCTTAGACATTAAAGTGGTTCTTTGCCGGAGGGCCTTTTCGCTGTAAGTTATTAAGTATTCGCAAAAGCCAGGACAATGTTGAAGCGCTTAAGGCACATACGTTTAGGGCATGAGATCACAGTGACCTGTAAATCTCACTTCTTAAAGTCGGCGTTTTTTATATATATTTTATATACACTCTGCCTCATCTTACATGAGGAAGAAAATCAATTTCCAAGTGCGCCAAGCTCCGTTTGGTAAACAATCTCGAGTTTGCGTAACTTTCCTCTGATAGAAAAACACGCGTAAATCTGCATACTTAGCCTAGAACATCTACAAACGTAAATGTCAGCCCGAATGCAAGGCAAGGAAAATTTTCGCACATTTCTGCAAACAGTCTGATTGATAGAATAATTTATGAACACAGTTTGCAGAGGAAAAGCACAACACGCGGAACGGACTGGACAAATATATAAAATGTGCAACATTTTAGCTGCCTGAAATTTATCGTCTCATTTTCCGTCACCACGTTTCATGAGTTACGTCGCATACTGTTATGGTACTAGCATAAGTAGTAGTACTAGTAGTAGTAGTAGTAGTAGTAGTATGAGTAGTAGTAGTAGTAGTTATAGTAGTAGTAATAGTAGTAGTAGTAGTTATAGTAGTAGTAATAGTAGTAATAGTAGTAGTGTTAGTAGTGGTAGTAGTATTAGTAGTAGTAGTAGTAGTAATAGTAGTAGTAGTATTAGTAGTAGTAGTAGTCGTAGTAGTAGTAGTAGTAGTCGTAGTAGTAGTAGTAGTATTAGCGATAATACTATTAGCAGTAGTGAAAACGCAGCAATTAAATTAGCAGAGAACTGGACGCGATTGCTCTAAAAAAATCTTTATTGGTATGAACTTTTAGAATCCTGCTCGAATCCAGCCTCACAGACAACGTCAGATGCCGGTTTTTCATGCTCAAGGACACAGTCACTGTACCAGCGCACAATTATGAAAATTCACAACTCCGCTCTACATTGACAATTTCGCCCTGGTTACGATAATGGCATGGTGGCCGACACTTTGATTCGTTGGTCGTAGCAATTTCATCAACCGCGTTGGATGTTGATGTGATCATTACTCGACCACCTGCACGCTCCCCGGCTGGTTAATAAGTCTGCCCAAGCGAAGTCACAAAACAGGATATCGGGCAGGGAGTTCTTTGTTCTTGTTGGTAAAGGGCCGGAGAATCTTGACTCCAGCATTTCGCGGATCGCACGATCCGATCTCGGCGAAATTGAGGGTGCGGTCTGGTCCCGTCGACTCAGCCGCGGCTTGAGGGCTAGCTGTCTCTGCACATTCAGCCATTTGCCTCCGGGGCAGCCTTTCAGTTTCTCCGACGTAGTTAACTTGTCCATAACTGTACCAGGTTTGATAGACGATCCGGTAATTTCTTGCCGCTTCAGTAAGTCTTCTGGTCCCATTGCCAGGCGCTCGATGGTTGCCTCTGGTCTGTATGCAATCTAACGCAAAAGGATGCGTAAAGGCGCCTGACGGCTTCCCAAAGCCTTCTTGAGACATGGAAGCCCTTTCCAAAATTTGATTTCGGTGCGATTCGGCCTCTTGTCACGTGAGCGTATCCACTGATTGATAAAGTTGCGCAGATAGTCACTGACTTTAAGCATCTGCCTCGACATTCTAATTGCGCCGCTTTGTCGTTCGGTTCATTGCTGTGCCTTAACAAGCTAATATACCGTCTTTCGCAACAGCGCCTCTGACTGATTGGGGTGGCTGCTTCTGAAGTCCATTACTTGCGTCGTATTTTTCATTATCCTGAACATTTTTGTCTATAGGCCACCATAAAATGTACGTCATACGACGACATCAAGGAAAGCTAGCTGATTGTTTTCTTCCTCCTCCATCTTCAATTGTATATCCGAGAAGATCGTGTTGAGACGTTCGTCGAATGTCAGCATCTTGTCCCGTCCGATGGCAATGAAGATATTCATATTGACCCAACTGTGAAATACTCGGCGCCTCGGTGGGATTCAAACCCTCACAGTAAGGGGAAGGCTTTAGTACAGCCAACGCTCAAACCACTTGAGCTGCGAGGCCCCGCCGGACGACGCGAGTTTAACCACACTTGAGTCAAGGTACCGCCCAACCTACTGCAACGTCTGGAATCCACCAAATCTGTTAAAGAAAGTTGACTGCCCAAGCAGGATTTCCTAAATAATTCACCTTGAATCCGCCAGATAACTACCAGGCTCACGTAATTCTTAGTTTTTTGGCTGATTTTGAATAATTCATATTGAGCTTGACCCAAATGTGATTAAACCAGCGTCGTCCGGTGGGGTTCGGAGTTCAAATGGTTAGAGCGTAGGCTGTATTAAAGCCTTCTGCTTACTGTGTGGGTCCGAATCCCACCGAGGCGCCAAGTTTTTCACAGTTGGGTCAATATGAATTATTCAAAATCTGCCAAAACATCTATGAATAAGATATTGTCCACATACCGAGCTAAGAATTTTGGTCTGCTGTTTTGGAAAAGTAACGACTTCAGCCGTTACAGAATGGCCACGGCTGTACCTCCCGAGATCGATGAAATATTTGGCGTGTCTTTCACCTGCTCTTGGATCGTTCCACCGAGTGTGAAATACGTTATGAGGCAGAAGCGCAGGATACTAAGAACTTAATCGTGCCCAATTTCATCTTATTTGCTTTGCGCATTACAGTGCGTGACCGATCTTATGAAATGTTGGCCGAAATACTGAAATGTGTATTCGATTAGGAAGGACTACTTTGGTGGGGTTAAAATACTAATTAGCATGCAGCATAATCCTATAGCATTTCAGACTCAGCCGGATGTCGGATTTTGGGTGTACTCCTTTCTGGCTTTCTGCAGCAGCCACGATCTGCAAAAAATGACTGTTTAAGTAGCATGCATTTTCACATTGATTTTCGACGGTGTTAAAATTCAAATACATTTTATAGAAAACATGCACACAAATATGCTTTCTTCTACTCTATCGCTGGCAAATCACTTCCTTTTTGACCTACTGCAGTAACCAAACTTGGTAAAAAATGACTACTTAAGTAGCATGCATTTTCGCATTGACTTTCGATGGTCATACAAATTTAAATATATATTATAGAAAACCGGCAGAAAACTATGCCTTTTTTACTCGTTTCTGTAGAGAATCACGCTGTCCTTATACTTTATACCCGAAGAAAGTGTATATTTCGATTTTGAAAAATATTTCCAATTCCCAAATAATTTCGAGCCAGATCTGCCACTGCATTAGCGATTTAACGATTTCAGTTTACAAAGGGCATGCTCTCCGCTTCAGGAAAATTATATATTCCTCTACGCCTTTAGGGAGATACTATATAGATGTTAAAAAAATTTTGCAACGGATACGAATGGTGTTGTGCATTTCATGAGAAGCCGTGGTAAACGGACATGTACGATGTTATATATATGGAAATCGCACGGTATTGAAAATCTCATAATAAGAACCTTTTTAAAACCTAAACATACAATCTCTTCAGGTATAAAATATGAAGACAGCGTGATTTTCTACCGAACGAGTAAAAGGAGGCATAGTTTTGTGCACGTTTTCTATAATATATAATATAATAAATATTTGAATTTGTAGGACCATCGAAAATCAATACGAAAAATGCATGCTACTTAAACAGTCATTTTTTGCAGATCGTGACAGCTGCAGAAGGCCAAAAAGGAGTACACTCAAAATCCGACATCCTGCTAAGTCCGAAATGCTATAGGATTATGCTGCATGCTAATTAGTATTTTAAACCCACCAAAGTAATCCTTCCTAATCGAAAACACATTTCAGTATTTCGGCCAACATTTCATGAGATCGGTCACGCTTTGTAGCTCGATGGCCTCGACCACCAGATCCTTGGGAATAGAATTGAAGAGTGACTTAACATCAGACGATACCATGACATCATTTATCGGGATACGTACCCACCCCCCCCCAAGTTCGTCTAAGAAAATTTTTGACAAACACACTGTGGTACCTGAGTCATTGATCAGGAATCAGAGGCTAGATCGTAGGTTGGAGGGCCTTTAGACATAATGAACGACCATAGAGGATAGCCCTTTTTGTGCACTTTTGGGGAACCATAGTTTTGGACCAAGGCCGTTTCCTGCGCTCTCCTCATACTGACTTCTCCATTGCCGCCAGCGTTGCATGTATTTCGCGTGTCTCATAAAATAGACCACCAATGAGGAAACGGCTTTGCTACTTTTGTTAAGCATGTGTTTGCACAAGCATTGAGTCATTTAACTACTACGCCTCCCATGTCTTCTTTGTCCCTGTCTGCGACTGCCTCTGAAGATGAGTTCGGACAAAAATCCGAAACTTCAGGCCAGTAAACTTCTGGTTACGGCGATCGCTTCTTCTCCTGTCAGTTTACTACTAGACTTGAGGTTAACAATAAAGTTAAGGTTATAAGGGTTATTGTTAGGATCGAAGTTGGAGCACCGGGCTATGCACCCTTACAATTTCTCTCATGACCACCCATGGTATGGGGTTCTTATTCCTGTGTTCGAAGCCATACTAACACTGTGGAGCAGTCGGATGGGCAAGGGTTCGTCAGCCCTCCTCACTTATTTCATGACTCCAGTGTCTTGAATCCTTTCCTGTCGTCTCAATGTTGGATCCCGTTGTGGGCTGCTTAGGCGAAAAGAACTTAGCATTTCTATCTTAGTTTGATAGAACCCCTAGGTCTTTGACCCTTGCCCATCAGTTACTGTTTCCAAATTTGTATGTTAAAATAATGTCATAACCAATTATGCCGCCTTACCTTAAGAGACCCTCTTTATCATTTCTTCGCCAGCCGTGAAGTCTGTGAATGTACTACTGCCCACGTATATAAAGTTGTTTACATTTGTGGGTAGGACGTGGCTATGTAGCCCCACCTGATGAACACAACACTGTTGGGTTATGGTTTATAACTGCGGCTAAGGTTAAGGGTTGGGGTCAAAGTTGGGGTTGAGGTTAGGGTTAGGGGTTAGGGCAATTATTTCTCGATCATTCAAAGTACAACCGCGTATCCCCAAAAGCTTTGCTTTTGCATACAACTCCTCGACCTCGTCGCCTTTGCATTCCCGCCTGCAAAACTTCCTATTACGACTGGCCGCGTACTACTGGTTGCATGGGTTTGTTTACATCCCGTGGGGCTGCATAACCACTCCTGGTCCAGTTGTGTGGCGAGTTCCAGGGAATCATCATGGGTTCCCCGTTGACATTACGCGATAAATGTCGAAGGAGCTTCCTTTGAACAAGACACCGGTGATGAAACATGCAGGATTTATTGACGCCATAAAAGTTCGCGATCTCTTATTCAACTGCGCCCGATCATTGCGAATTTATTAGAAATGGTAAACTGTGCAATCAGAGATGAAACATGATAGATAAATAAAGTATACATTGTTGGTCTAATCTACGGATGCGCATGGCGAGGGAGAGGGGGGAAGGAAGTTTTCTAAGCAAGCGAGTTTACATTACGGTAAAAACCTGTCAGGCGGGATTAAAATTCAGCACGCGGGACGGCAGTCAATAATGCGGGAAGAGGGAAATGAGAGAACGGGTGTGAGAATGGCGTTATGTCATTGTCGACCCATGTCACAGCCGTGCGAGTTTAATCACGTGATCCAGCTGTTTACAGATACCCAGCTTTACTCCCCCCCCCCGTACTGCAGCGGCCTCGGCAATGACCGTGTGCAGTTGAATAAGAGGTTACGAAATTTAAAGACGTCAATGCATGTTTCTGCATGTTTCATCACCTTTGCCCTGTTTAAATTTCTTCCGGCAAAACAGTGCTTCAATTTACTGAATAGTGCTTCTAACTCCTAAACGCTGCACCGGGTTTTGACCGGGTCACCTGCGTGCCCTGCTCTCCTGCAGTGATCCATGCCCGGCAATCCACAGAAAAAGTTCTCAGACAAAGATTCCCTGATATTTTGCTTTCCGTCTGTGCAGGTCGGATATTCAGGAGCTGGTTTACCGGTTCGACGGTTGATGCTGATTCCTAGCCGTTAGTCGCGGCAGGCCTTTGCCTACACATAGAAGAACATGGAACCGAGTATGAAACCATGCTTTCTGCTATTCGCGACTGCGAGATTTTCAGAGGCTGATATATGGGTCATGCTGCCGTCCTCAAGTTGTTTGGCCATCTGCCTAAATCGTCCCCCCCCCCGGGGTTAGATCGCAGTTGGTAGCCAGGAGTGGGAAGCAGACGGCGATCCTAACCCAAATTCTAACATTAACCCTAACCCTACCCTCAACATTAGACGTTAACTGTTAACCCTATCGGCAACCATAACCCTATCCCTAACCGAAATCGTAAACGTAACCGTAGCCCTTAGGCATATCCGTAACTGGAAAACCTAACGGTAATACTGAAACCTAATCGTACGCACAAACCCTAACCGTAACCCGAAAACCTAAGCCTAAATGCATAACAATAACCCGAAAACCGGAAACTACTAACCTGTATCCTAATCCTAACCTTAACCGTAAAACGGAAGCCCAATAGGTCACATGTGATTATGGAGTCCCACAAAATAGCCCCAGTAAAAAACCCTCCAGTCACCTCTCATACGGGGTCTGGCCACCAACTGCGATCTAGCCCGTCCCGGACATACAAAATTCATAATAACCTTCGGGATCCATCATGGATCATGGAGTTGGAGATATCTATTGGAAGAGGAAGATGCGGTACATGGGTTAGGCTTCAGTTTTAGATATTTTTAAAGTTACTGACCCGCATAGGTAGTGTCTGTGTTTCCAAGGTGTTTTCGGAATTCCCATCCAGCTGATTAAAGAAAACGTGGATGTGGTTATTGCCATCTATCTGATTATTTCTGTTTAGTTATAAAGGCGGACGGGCGTGATTTTCGTGACGTTTTGCGGCACTTTGTCGTGCCTTCCAGACTCCTAAAACAACCAGGTCTGACAGTTCTGGCGTCATGGACCACCGTCTTGATAGGATGCTGTGTCGAGGGGATTTCTTCGTCGAACATCAGCCGTACTGCTCTGATCGTCCCTCAAAGGAGGCGAGATCTGTCTCAGAATTTGAGATAGCCTGGTCAACCCGACCGACGGTTGAGGGCGCCGAAAGCATTTGACTTAGTGTTCCAGAGAGCAGGGTAGAGACGTTTTTCGAGCGAGTGTCGTGATTGCCTTAGTGGTCTCGCATGATTAGATTCGCTCTGTTTCATGAACAGACCAATAATTTATTTCTTTCCCTTTGCTTCTGTTGCACGTAACCTCAGCACCGAAAGAATCACACGCTGTATGCGTCGGTACTCGATTTCACTTAAGCTTTATTGTTTTCCACTGGCAACTGAAGACGGATACCATTGTCCTTCCCGTCAAACTAGTCTTGATTTTTCCGGCGAGCTTAATCAAGGTCATCTAAAATAGTGACGTTGATGGTGTCTCATAGTTTCACCATTTGGTCTTAGTATCACCCTCCACCAGAACCTTATTATGTCTACTGAATGGCCATGCTCAAATAAGTGCCTGGTTCGCATATCTCACAAATTGTGCTTAATTTGAGTCTGTCGGTTTCTGATATTGGGGTTCATTCACCTTTTTCTTGCTATTGGCGGTCTAGTTTGTCGTTTGCCTTGTTAATGTTCCTGATCGTGTCCCCGAGGACTGCTATCCCGCCTTTGTCGGCTGATATGACGACACGTTGGGATAGAATTTTTAAGATGGCAATCCTTGTTTTTCTCCGAGTAGACAGGTTTGTTGTAGTCTTTTTTTTCATAGGCAAATTATGGTGCAGTTCAGCATTTTGGTATACATCTCTTCTGATAGATCAATGACCAGCAACATGATTTCAGGTCGCGCTATAGCGTCCATAGACACAGAATCTCCACTGCTACGTTTAATATTTCTATATAAGAGGCTTGTTTTGACGGATGTATGGGTAAGACTGACAAAGCACTCTCTGTTTTGTTAGTAGCATTAAATGAGGAATCGAGATTTGTTTTGGTGAATTACTGACTTCCTCATTATTAATTTAATTGGTTCTCTTTCTCCTCCTGACGTCCGCAAGCTTGTTGCCTGTAAGTAATGATAGCGGTTTAGGTAATGTCTAGCTTCTTTTCTGCTTCTCGACTCACAATTCGCCATTCATGTTTTTCTGATAACATCTATCCGGTCTCAGTTTGTAGTGTCGCTGTGAAGTGCAAGCACTAGTGTAAAGCCTCCAATCAACTGAGTAAGAACCACTTTTTACCGTACGTTTGGGTTCCCTGCACAAAATGTCCCCTCCTCTTCCCGACAGCTACCCATATGCAAGCCGGCATATAACGCAGTCTTAAGTCGTCTTTCTAGTCGTGTCTCACCCACGTCAGAAGTTATTTCACTCATCCTACTGCGACTGAGCTGAGAAGTAGTGCAGATTCAAACCGCCGGATCTGTCACAAAAACTCAAACTGTTGCACTGAGGTCAAGTATCCAACAGTTCCCTTAATTCGCCCTGACCAATAGTAATTTTATGACCTTTTCAAAAATTAACTCCTCACCAGTTCAGTTTATCTAAATAGTAACGAGGTCAGGTCAAACGCTTGACAATTATAGATGACGAGCAAACCGAGGGGAAGTCGGAAATATTCAAGAATAATTAGAAGCTGTCAGTATCACTCTAATCACGCAATGACTGAAATTTTTAACACATTTGAAATGCCAGTCTTTGACTCTGAACTTTTACCAGCAATCGATATGGGGCTGTGCCCCACCCTGTCAGGAACGTCACGAGCGTAATAGTACATGTTCGAGTCGTTTATGAAATGCCGCTGACAGTGGCGCAGGATACATTTTTGCGCGGCAGAATTTGACACCGCGCTGCAGACTGCTCTGAGCGGCGCGTACGCAGGTAACACCCAAGAGTGCTTCCTGCAGTCGTGATGAGAGAGAGATTTCAAACGGTTACTCACCGCAATCCAACGCCCCGAAGGTGTCGGGACGATGACTCGTTTGGAGACAGGAGAGGCTTAACTAAATCAGCAGAAGAACAGGTGACATGCGGATATACAGAATTTCCAGGTAGACTTTCTGTGACACCTCTGAAGAAGGCGATATGCAAATTTTTTCCAACCGTACTTTAGTAAATGCGGATTGCAGAGACCTACCTTGGTTTTTCATGTACTAGCCACCGTAAGCATTTGCTCAATCCGCCCCCTTTTGTCTATGGTTTCGATGTTAGGGTCTCGGTTGCGTATCACTAGTCTACTTTTTGGATGCCGGAATTTTATGAATCTATTTGAAAATATTGCGATAGAAGAAGTCAATGAAGGGAGCCAAAGGCTACTTGAGGGCAGTAGTGCAACTTTTGGAAAGTTTCTGTATACGAAGTAAACTGGCTTTTATATCACGCTCAGCCCTTTT
>CACRXP010000384.1:78667-111250 GCA_902702965.1 Spirometra erinaceieuropaei | reverse complement strand
CTTTGTCTTTCCTGTCACGCCAGCCGACCTGGTCTGCCGATTTCACTTTTCCCTCTGTTCATTTCGTCTGACGACGGGTCCGAGTCACTGACGTGAAAATTTACAAGTACAACTCGATTTTCCGAAGAACCTTCTCCTTATCATGAATGTAAATATTTAATTAAGCTAACATGAGCAGTGCGTTTCCCCATGAACTTCCAGGAGAAGGCTGTAGACGAAACAGGCAGTTTGTTTGGGAAAATTCTTGGAAAACTGCGACGTTGGTTGAATACAAGCCACGACAGCAATTAGAAGGTTTAAACGCAGCCAATAGTCTAGCCATCTGAGATAGGAAGCTCTAGCCAGGAAGAATGTGATCAATTACATTTCATTAAGTAACCCACCCAGCGTACTGCAACGTATGACATCCACGAATGCTAATATAGCAAGCTGACTGCCCAACTTGGATTTACTGCACAATAAATCTAAATTCCACCCTATGGCTGTCAGGCCTACTCGCATACTAGGTATCTTTCGGCAGACTTAAATAATTCATTCATTAAAAGAAGAGGGGACGTTCACCGGGAGGGGTTTATTTGAGATCCGACTTTTCGGGTAGTTTATTCGTCTACCCATCTTCAGGGACTGGGAGGTCCTGTGCACAGCACTCCTTATTATGGCGCCCTTTGTCCAATACGGTCCAATGGGTCCAATGGGTCTCCGAAGTCGTGGCTCGATCACTCGCGCCACTCGAAATAGGTGTTGCCCACAGGCCTGACTCAACAATCCGCCGGCAAGTGATGCGGCCGAAAGATCCGATCCCAAAGCAGGAGATGTCGGCCGTTGTCTACCGACTTCAATGCAGCTGCGGAAGTTGCAACTACGTTGGGGAAACCGGCCGACGGCTGCAAACGTGAATGCACGAGCATAAGTTGGTCGTGCGAAGGTTAGACCCAAAGTCGGAGGTAGCAACCCATGCCGCGCAAATGGGACACATCTTCAACTTTGACGCCGTTGAGATTGTGGGCCGGGCAGCGATCACACAGCAAGGCAATTGAAAGAAGCCTGGATGTCCACCGACCGCTCTGTCAACCGCCACATCAATTTGCCTCCCCCTTATCTGACTTTACGAACCTTCTTAGCGGGGGACAGTCACGGCGCGGGACAATCGGGGCCGTCAGTCATCACCGCGGCCGACGGGGGCGAGTCAGGTCACGGTGACATGCGGGTTGCATGCAGCCACACATGCGGCATTGGCGGATCACGCATTGGACAAAGGGCGCCATAATAAGGAGTGCTGTGCACAGGACCTCCCAGTCCCTGAAGATGGGTAGACGAATAAACTACCCGAAACGTCGGATCTCAAATAAACCCCTCCCGGTGAACGCCCCCTCTTCTTTTGATATGCCACCTGGGAATCGGATTTTCACTACTATTGATAATTCATTCTCATGTATTTGTGTTTAAAATCAAAACGCCCGCTCTTCATAGCTGCAGTGGTTAGAGCGTCCAGTCTACTCACACAATGACTTACTGCCATGTGTTCGTATATCACTGTTGCCACCGATTTTTTCGCAATTAAGTCTAACGAATTATTCAAATCTGTCAACATACGCCAATTAATGAAGAACAAAAAATCATGCTTCTTCAACTGCCCAGATGTTTGATTTCTTGCTCTATGGCAACGCATTCATTTATGAGAGGAGTGAGGAAATGATGGTCTTTTTATGGGAGAATAGCCTGCTTGAGAGTACGGCTCAGCTTCGTAACCAGCCCCGAGTTCTTAGTTAGTGCTGCTTACTGTGGTCGAGCTGACGGTCAACCTCGCACTTGAATATTCTCTCGTGTGGTATTCCGTGTCTGTCTTCACCTAGGGTGTTGTGAGCCATTGGATACGTAATCCCCTACTTGACAAGATCACGCAAGCAAGCCGATAGAGGATACGAGAGTATAGAGTTAATAGCCCGTGAGACGCGCTATTACTTTCCCATGCGGTATGTTGTTTTGAAGCCCCAAAGTCTTCGAAACATTCCTCAGCATTGCCCAACTAACACTTTCGTCTTGATTTGAGTCCTCTCCCCTGCACTTTCAAACGTTTTTCTCGTGGACTGTTCTGTCTACTACTTTTTAACTTAACTGTCTCTCCTACAGTGTGGCTGAACAGTACCCCAGATATACATTGACAACATAACAACTATGACAGCAACTACTGGGTAAGGATTTCGGTCCTATTTATAAGATAACTAATCTGCTTAAATGTGAAATACCATCATGAAAAAATCGTTTTGTTTGTCATGTAAAGTAGTGGTGTTTAATCTTGAGAAGTGGGTATGCAGGTAAAAGCTGCAATAAATAGGGATTGTTACATGTGGCATTTTTCATTTAAAAAAATAAAAAATAAAAATTGTCCTGTTTATTCATCGGAATTTCGACTTTCGATCCGTGGCGTCCCATCCGGTTTCCGGGAATGTTCACCAGCTCCCGGAAGATGAATGCCAATCAGAAGTTCGTACATTAGTGTGCCTATAATGGCACTCAAGAAGGGTGTGAAGAGGAAGACAACGAAGGCGTAGTTGCCGTACGAAAAAGCGTTTGTTCCCCAACCTAAAAAGTAAAGTACATTAAGAGCCAAGGTAATCATATAGTTTTTTTTCTGATGATTCCAACGCAGTCAGGCTACTAAGAAAGCTTGCTGTAACAGATCGGGACTGAACGGGCACATGTAGTTGACGCTCCCTACGACATGTTCTTGTGGGCTCAGGCATTGGCTGTGCCGTACAAAGACATCGTACAGACGCTGGAATACGTTTTTGATCTCGACGACCTTAAAGGGTGTAGTAACGGTACTGGCGAGGTTTTTGCGTTGTCAGGCAGTTCGTTCGATGAGGATGCAGGTACGGAAGCCACCGGACCGTACCAATCCTCCTTCACGTAGTGCGTGTCGGTCGAAAGAAAGGACATTTTGGATTTGGGTACATGAAACCGTCATAGAGTAAGTTGTTCCTGATCAACATAATTTATATAGACCGGGGTGGCAGTTGCCGCGTTTTTTTTAGGGATATCCTGCTAAAGGCGGTTTGTCTCTTAAATCAAAGTATTTTAAATGATCTAATCTACTATGCCCAGATTTCCTGGGACCTTTTTCACTAAACGAAAAAGCCTGGTTTGTAAACGCAAAGATTAAAATTCCGGGAGGTCCTTAAGAAACTGCATTCTGAATATTTACGCGTTGAAACCTACACTCCTTGCACTATCCAGCATTATCCCTTACTGAAAACTGCATTAGGAAAAAGTAATTATTAGCCGACTTGGCTATATCAGTAGATTTTTGAAACTGGTTTTTAGGACGTTTAAAGTTCATAATCGTTATGTTTTTTCTTCAAATGCCGTTTGCAGAATGATATTTGTCTGGGGGTGCCAGTGCATTTTGTTTCAATTCTCTGTTCCAGGATCTTGATGAACGAATTTATGCTAATACAAGCGGCGTAAAAAAATGAGTGCAACAGCCTTCTCTTAAACCATGCTGTGCGAATTCGGGGTGGCACATCGTTGTTGTTGTTGTTGTTGTCTGCTAACACTTCGAGTAGAGATACTTACCGGTGCAGAGTAGTGCCAGCCGGGGTCCCAAGTCGAGAGCTGGATTGCTGCTCGCAGAGGTGTTCACGGAGAAGTCGTTGTACTTGAGAAACTGCAACAACGATCCATAGAAGATAATCATGGATCGCGGCAGGTTCCAATTATTTTTGTCTATTGCCGCCATCATGCCAATTATGCTGACGCTGCCGACAATAAGTTGGTCGATAAATAGGGTCACCAGATCTGCGTTAACAGAGCCCACCAACACGCTACCCGTAGTGTTCATTCGGAGCTCCCCACCGTCAAATTTTTGCGCAAAAGATTGTATCTTCTCCCAGTATATCAATATGACGAGTAATCCTCCAAGGAAACCGCCAATTAGCTCTGCCAGCCAGTAAAGGAGCATTTTGATGAAGTTCAGTCGTCCGACAAGGGCGTTTGCAAGACCCAACGCGGGGTTTAGGAAGGTCATGCTCTCCGAACCGGCGATGCAATTACCGAGAATCCAGGCGGCTGCATAGCCCACGCTCAGATCTAGCATTAGACCGAAGCCGCCCTCTGTAAGATAGGTCTGGGCAACGACACCGGTTGCAAAAGCCACAAAGATCAATGTGCCCATGGCCTCTCTGATTAGGTTTCGCACTGTTCGGTGACCAGTCAGCCGTATTTTGTCGGCAAGCCGGTGTTGACAACTAACGTAGGATTCCGTTACGTGTTTCATTCTGTCTTCTATGTCCTACTCTCCTTCCCCATTGCCTATATTTATATGTGGGTTTGCTATGAAATGTCGGATGACAGTCTGCAGGCGCGGGTGGAGCAAATCGACCAATCGGTGGGTGTTCTCACTGTTGTGCACCTGGCAGTGAAGAAGACGGTGCGCGACGAACCTGTTTACCTGGTAAGTACTTCTTCTCCGATTCTCCAGCTAAAAGCAATATTATCGTCACTGGTATTACTACCTTGACACCGAAAACCATTCGTAACGGCGGGAAACATTGGTTTTGCTAAAAAAAAAAACAGAAAGGCGGGTTTCTTGAAAGGGTGGAAGTACAGGCGTGCCTCTCTTTGTCTTATAGGCGATTTTCATGAACCAAGTGTGACTCAGAAGATGACCCTGTTCGTATCTTGCTCTTCGACTCTCAACGGTTAACTGTCTACTACACCCGTTCGATTATTTTGTACTCGCTATTTTTATGGGCGAATCTTCTACCGCAACTTACTTCTGTAAGTCTGTCACTTTAACATTCTTGCTTGGATTATTGCGAATGAGAAATGGATGGCGGCAACGAGTTATCCGATTCAAGACCACAAGATGGCTTCACGACGAAGGATATTGCGGAGGAAGCAACAACTTCGCAGCTAAGTACTGCAGGAACCATAAGACAAGGAGGAGGCTCGTCTACAACATATTCCCAGGGCAGCAACGTCCCAGCATGGCCTCTGTTCGTCGGATTTTGTGGGCATTTCATATTTAGGGTGTATACAGAGTTGAGATTTGCGTACTGCTTTCTGTTAGTGTGAACAAAATAACGACCCTCGGACGTTCTTGGAAATTAAGCTTAAATGTTTACACATGATCGATGAGCGGTTCTCAGGAGGCTTTAAGCGCTGGAAGATTATGCACTGCTAGCGTGATTTCAGTGACCTCGCTGTTATCAGCATTCAAAGTTACTGGAGTTCTCATTTTGTGGCTTAATTCAAAATGAGTGCAGTTCTTTCAAAATCGCGGTTGTAGCAAACTTTACTGTCCCTGTCGAAGTTCTGAATTAAAGCCGTTCGCCGTTAGCCTAAAAAACGAACGGCATACAAGGCTATGCATTCGCTTTTTTGTTAACTTTACGCAAACATTTCTGATTGCCTGTTATTCTCTCTCCTTCAATATGAATGCCGAAAACTATGCAAAATTTCAGATTTTATCTGTCCATTAGTGAATTTCTGAAGTTCATTCATAGGCTTCCTTTCGCTGCAACCCCTACAATCTATAGTTCACTCCTAACTACCCAGACTGGTCATTAGCCATATGTCGGTATCGGTGAGAGTTTTTGTGGTATTTATATCTCCTTCGGCTCGTGTGAATTCATGCCACGGATTATCTCAAAGTAAAGCTATATGAAGAGGCCTGTAACATTTCCGAAGTAAATTATCACCTGTGCAATGAGGCGGAAGTTCCACCGAATCCGTTGATGCGTGACTCAGGTGTCGTCTAAACGGTGGCAGTGGACGATATCTCCCGCCTCTCAAGATAGGTAACTTAATTCGCACCTCATAGTATCGGACGCCTAATAAACATAAGCTAGTTAAGGCCTCTTCCGCTTCCATGCTACTAGACAGTCACATTTTCACTCCTTTGGATTTCAAATTTGCTTTGAAGATGCTACCGACTACCCACACTAAGCTTCTACCATTTTGTCTTTTAGCCAGTTAAAGATGACCTAGAGACCCGCAGAGATACATTCAGAACGCTCGCCGTTCGCAGTCCAGTTGAATCCTAGCGCATTTATCCTGCAGGTAGCTGGTGGTTCAGTGCGTGTTTTTCAGCCTCGTTTTCTGTGACTTGAAGAGAATACTAAAAGTTTAAAATCGTAGCCAGACTGAATTGTATGGAGGTCGAGCGAAAAAAAATCTCTTAGTGAAATCCGGGTGTACCCTTTTAGCGGTTGAGGGTGTAGCATTCAGGGCAGGTGACTAAGAAGCCATAAACTCCAGACAACGCCCTTTTGGCTCGAAGTAAGTGATCAGGTCGGTGTCTGTGTCACTGCACGTGCAGAAATGCATTTTTGCTCTCCGACGCCTTTTCTCTGCCAGCAGTGCTCATGATGGGTCACGTCATTAGCTACTCTTCAGCGAAATTGGCATGTAATCTTTCGAGGAGTCTCCGACACACTAGGCAGTGCTACGGAGAAGTGTGAAGGCAGAAATCTCAGTCAGTTTGTGTGTCAGAGTCGCAAAACTCGCAAGAACGACAATGCGCAGCCTTTACGATCCAAACGCCACATGGGAAGAAAACAGTCAGTCCGGGCTAGATGGCGGGTATGTCCTTCCAAGCTTTTAAAAAAATTTAGTAGGGGGAGGAGCTTTCTTGCGATTGCCTGCATCTACTAAAGTATGAAATGCACTAGTCAGCAAGCATTAAAGATGAGAATAACAGTGTTGGCAGTCAAAGATAGCAGATGTGGTTTACGCGGAGAAAGCTACTGTGGGAACTAAGGACTCCACCTGATTGCAAGCAGCACTCCCTGAACTGACCTCAATCATGGTCCTTTTACTGTTTGCGATTATTACCAAAACTGCAATCAGTCACTGGGGAAGATATGCATGCTGCCGACTCAAAGCTACTTGTTCTTCTGTTCCAGGAGAAATCCCATCACTCGCCTTGCCATGTTCGTGAGCAGTTCCATTGAGAGGGATCCGGTTCTTCGGAGTTCATGATGATAGCGAAATATTGCATGAGGGTCTCAAGGATCCCAATAGGACATCTGAGCTTGCTTTCAATAAGCGATCCGAAATCATTTGAGCCCCTAACCCGCATGCATTTGGTTAGATGCACGAAAAAGGCATGCCTGTTTTCTTTGAATCTTTCAGATTATTGTTTCTTATTAGTCCTGACACGCAAAGCAGAGGCGTTTTTTAAAACAACAATAAGGACCCTTAAAATATTACTTTGGAGGGCGTAAAAATATGTATGAAATGATGAAAATGACGAAAAACCTTGAATGCTATGTTTTTGATTTCATCAACTGAGATAAGAGACGCTTATCCATCAATTTGCGATTAATGTCGACAAGATGTGCTCGCTTTATACCATCTAGGCATGAACATGAAAGGAAGATGTTGGTCTGAATAGCCGGAAAAAAACCGTTCTCTCTAGCAACCCTACCGATCACACTTCCTACGACTGCGACTCTAAGAGTGACAGGTCTTCATTAGTCAATGTTGGCGCTCGCGTAATCACAGCCCAGCGACCACAGCTGCCCGATGTTGTCCAATCACCCGCCTTCTTCTGCAGGCAACAAATATCACATACTTCTGCCTCCCACTGACCGCCTTTCGTTGAGGGTGTCTTCAACCCTGTGTCTTCGAGGTGTCCCATTCTCCGTCCGACATTTTAAATGTTAATATTCTGGTTACCATCGATTTTTGGTTAGTGACAGGCGACATCATCATTGTGGCCAAAAGACTACCCTATCATCTAGGGGTTTGCCCGGTCAACTGCTTTGCGATCGACCCTCCATTCTGAACTCCAGATTTGATCGTAATTTTGCTAAATCCTTGTCGGTTATCCCAGCCTTACGAAGCCCCACACCTCAGCCTTTGTCCGTATTCATGAGAGTGTTCAGCAGACCAGAGTTAACGGCCCGTCTGTCTTCTGTGGTTCTGACAATAAACAAAATAGACATCGATCGCATGTTGCAGCCAAATGCTATTTGAAAATCTAACAGCACCTAGGCGTCTTCGCTGTACACTGATCTGAGGCTACGGGCGAGCGTATGTGTCCCTATGGTGAGTTGAGAACGTTGAGGAGTGAAAGCATTCCTCATCAGCACCTAGTGATCTACCTGGGGAGATCCTATTTTCAAAGGTAATCTTGAAATGGGTTTCTCGCCACGCCCCCACTGCTTCTCGAAATATACTTCGGTTTGCTTGGGGTTATTCGGATGTATTTCAGTGCCCCACGAAACGCCATAAACAATTCAACGTTTCACGGATTACATTCTATGTGGTCTCCCTTTTCCGCGTGATAAGAAATGCACCAGTTACAAAACAAGTATTTCACTCCTCGTTCGACTGTTTCCAGCAGTCTTGTGTTGTCCGCCACCCTTTTAAATGTGTCTTAAGATCTATATCACTGGGGATTATATGTCACACAATAGGCTATTCCAATCCTTATACTTCCTTGCATAGGTAGTGGTCATTGACGTACTTTTCCAAAGGCTCCATGGTTCAACATCAGTGACTCTTGGATATGGTCAGATTTACCGCCTAGGTATGCGGGGACTATCACCCACTGATCAATCACATCGTTGGTCGCGAGGATTCTTTTGACTCTGCACCTGAACTTTACATTGAATTTTGGCGCACCAAGGCCCGTCTACATTATACGAATCTTCTGACTCCCACCCATGCTGTAGGACTAAACAATCCAATGTCCAGCGTTTCAATGTTGTTGGTGGCGTGGCAATGAGTCCTCTCCCAGGTTTTATCTGATTATTTTATTTTTGATGGAACTCTCGCCTGTTGAGCCTCGGTAGAGTGCGTTCGAACGTGAGATTTTAGTCATATCTCCTACCCTGAGAAGCTTCTGTCAACGCCAAACGTTCGCAATCTTCACTAAATTCATATCGTTAAACTTAGTTTTTGAAGGCTGACTTCTGCGAACTGAATCATCACCGGAGGACCAATAACTGCTTGACAAAGTGACCGATCTTTATCAAAGGCAGACTCCCATCCAGAACGCAAAGCGTCCTTTTTACTGAAGTCACCCTTTTTGAAAGACGCAGACCACTTTTGTGCTTTTCTGTTAGCTGAAGAGCCCTATCTGTAAATAGAATAAAAGTATTGAAGGCCTTCAGAGCTTTCACTCTTCTACCAAATTTACATAAAAGAAGATGCCGGAAATGTTCATTTTTTTCTGACCTTGTACTTTATTTTATTTGGGCTGTTAATGATCAACCGTTAATCCAAACAAAAAATTATAAAATAAATTCTCCACACGCTTGCTCAGAGGCCCAAAGTGACATGTAGCAAGAATGTATCAAACACACTATAACTCGATGAAATATTGAGTAATAGAAAGGTGCAAGAACTCGCTGGAAAACCCAGTAAATCCAACTATCTGTTGGCTCTGTTGAAGAGGTTTAGACAGATATAACAGTGGCTGACAATATGATGTAGGACGGTGGGAAAGCCAGACGTAGATATTTGCAATATCCAATAAAGTGTGGAAATGCGAATTGTTCGAACAGAAGAGTGGAAAAATCTGCTCGTCTGCTAGCAAAACAGTACTAGAGCAGTCTGAAGTAGTGATTCCAGGTGGGACACCGTGAGCTGTTTGTGCTTTGGCCTCAAACTCCGAGATGTCTACATGCTCTGGACTAAATGGCGTCCCACGCATCCACGAATTTCCGCTGTAATCCAGCACTTCGCAAGCCTTGTCTGAGTTTAGTTTCCGATACGAGTACAACCAAAAATGTTTTATATTTAGAAGCAGTGCGGCCACTGTACCTCATCTGTAATGTCTGCACCTGCGCACAAAAATCCCCTTCCCTGGCCTTAATATATATTGACTCAAAAGTCAGTTGGAAAACATATGTTTTCAGTGACTCATCATCAGGTCTTTACATTTACGTGAGCAATGATCTTTTTAATTGTAGACGTGATATAAATATGTCCCAAGGGTAGAGTTAAGCAAACTCCATGTTCCCACGCAGCCCGCGTGACGGAGTCAGCGTGCTGAAGACGATGGGTTTGGAGTGAGAGGGTGGAAGGAGAGGGGTTACGGTTAGATTGTAAGCGCTGTAATTGCGTGTGACTGCTCTCAGGGTGTCAGGACTGCGTGTAATCACTACCTGGAGTCGACTAGGGAAGATAGACTGCTCGTGTCAACGTCCTCTGTCAAGAGAGCTCTGGGTTCGCCACGCGAAAAGTCGCTGCTTCGACCGTGGTTAGCACCCGTTTGCGCAGGCCTTTGGAGTAGTGTGCCGATGCCCGGTAAATAACTCTTAAGGTTTCTTTAGCGTCCGCTTGGTGGTTCGTATGGATTAGATGTGCTAGAATTGAATTTGAAATCGATCGATTTTACCCTCTATCTAGCCAGGTAGGCATGTATTCGCGTATCCTCTATCCCAGACGCCTCGTTGTACGGCCGCCATATTCCGCTCCACAAGAGCAGGTGAATGAATAAATGCACATGGATGTATCATGCAACGGCAGTCGGTCTTACTCCCCCCCCCCCGTAGTTGGGGAGAGTTTGCGAAGAATACTCGCATGTTCGATGTGAGAAAGGCACTCGTGAGAGCTGTTATAAGACGTCGTCTCACTAATTTCCTTGTTGCGTCTCCTAGAAAAGGCAGTCTTGGGAACAAGTCTTTCTTGTCTGCAGTTGCAACGACAGATTTTGTGGTACGCACTAGTATCCCGGAGGATGAATCTCTCTGGATAGCCGGCTGCCGTTACAGGCCACATCCATGTTTATTTATTCATTTACCTGCTCCTGTGGAGCGGACTATATTGGCCGCACAACGAGGCGTCTGGAAAAGAGGGTACACGAATGCATACCTATCTGGCTAGATAGAGGGAAAAATGATCGATTTCAAGTTTAATTTTCGCACGTCTAATCGATACGAACCTCTCCATTAGCAGAAGGAAATCGGGCGAATAAATACACTATTGGTTACTTTTGTCCTCTGTTATTAAAGTACACGGGACGGTGATAGCGCCGCGCTAATCCGCTATACGAATTGCACTTGAAACAGCAATGTGTCCATTCGAGATAACAAACCGTACACGTGAACTTTCTAAATTTAATGTCCAATTTCAAAGCACATTTCCGTAGTCGATGAATATTTACCTACACTGTCTGGCTTTATAAAACGCCGGCAAAAAATGACTATAACAACGACAGCGAGACGGATGGTAAGGCAGATGTAACGCTGCCAAACACATCACTCCAAGCAGTTGGAAGTGGATGGTATGATTATGTATGAGAGAAGCTGGTGTCCCCAAGATTCCAAACTGCTAACGTCGGCGAGCAAAGTCTCATTTAAGGATACGTCAGCCTTAGTAACATTGGACAGTGCCTGTGAGTCCTAACAGTCCGCAATTTCCAACCGGAATCCATTAGCATAAATAGGATAGAGGGCTGAGTCCTCCCTGCAATCGATGACTGCTGACGTCGGCAGACGCATAGTCAATTTGCACTGAAAGCGCTTTCTGATGAAATATTAACTAAAAGTGTGGAATATGTCTTTGATTTAAAAAAATTACTTAAATAGGGCTGTAATACTGTTCATCTTGCGGCATGATTGCAAGATATTTTAGCCAGGCCAGGATGTCAGCTTCTGAATCAGCTTTCTTTCGACAGTCTAAGGAAACGCACGTTGCAAATGAAGATATATTATGTTGTATGAATTTTTCCCCACTGATTTCCAATGTCCACATAAAGTAAATTATATTTTATAGAAAAGGTGCACAAGTTACGTCTTTCTCGAATCTCATCCTTAAAGAAAGGGTATATTTCAAAGTTAAAAATTTTTAATTATGAAATTTTTAAGACCGTTTAACGTCGTTTCATACAGCATCGTATCAGCATGTTTTAGTAACCCCGCTTTTAAAGTGCGCGACTTGGTTGATATCGACTACACAATTGTGTAAGTGTTATGCAATATTTATCTGTGAATTTAGGGGAAAGAGTAACATAGCGTGTATTTTAAACCCTCAATGAAACTATAAGAGCAATGGGAAAAATGCCCGGGAAGAGGAAAAAAGTTATATATATATCGAAGCATACCCTTAATTTGGGTAAAAGGTTTAAAGAACATGCAAGGTATTATCATATAAGTGCAAGAAGGAAAGTATTTTTGCAGATTTTCGATATATAGTAGGTGGACTAACTTATGAAATGTCAACCGAAGTTCTGAAAGGACTTTTAGTTTTGACAAGATAAATTAAGTACAGTTGAAGAACCAGTTAGCAAGCAGCATAATTCTATAATAATTTAGTTACCCCAGGATGCCGGCTTTCAAATGAATGTCTTCGCGGTAACAAGCAAATCTGCACTCGATCGAAAATGACTACTTAAATAGCATGCATTTATCTCATTGATTGACGATGCTCTTAAAAATTCAATTATATTTCATGGAGAACATGCGTGACAATATTAGGTTTTCTGTAGAAAATTACGTTTTCTTCCAATTTTATATTCGAAAAAAGGATGTTATTCGGTTTTCAAAATCTTTTCGAATTCCTGATTAATTATGAACCCGACCTGCTGTTATACACGCATTCAGGGTTTCCAAACTGCAAACCATATATTTTCCGCGTACGGAAAACCATAAGTTTCTCTACGGTATTCAATGGAAACCATATGCGGTTCATAAAATTCAGCAGTGGATTTGAGCAATGTTGCTAATTTTACGGGTTACATTGGTAAACACAGAGACATGACGGTTTATAAACGGCCATTTCATGGTATTAGAAAATCTCACATTTAGAAAAAATTTTAAAACCAATTTATACCCTTCTTGTGAGTATAAAGTTGGAAAAAGACGTAATTGCATACGGAATGAGCATAAGAATGAATATTTTTATTTATGTTTTTCATGAAATATAATTGTACTCTTATGGACACCGAAAATCAATGAGACAAATGCATGTTACATAAGAAGACATTTTTTACAGAGGACATCTTTTGCATGTTGCCGGAAAGAAGTTCGTTTGAAAGCCGTCATCCTGTGGTAACTGACTTATTGCGAAATTATGCTGCCTGATCATTAATTTTGCAACTCAACTTTAACAATATTTTCAAAACCGAAACGCATTTCGGAACTTCGGTTGACATTTCATGAGTTAGCCCATATACTGTAATTTTTTTGAATTTTTACCGGGATTGAAAATTAATGAGAAAATTCGAGCAGCACAAATAGTCAGTTTTTACAAACTGCAGTTTTTGCTGACGACTGAAAAGGAGCTCATTCAAAAGTTGGCATCCTACTATGACTGAAATATCCTATTATTATGCTGCGCAATGGGCAATATTACAGCCCTCTTTAAGTAGTCCTTTAAAATTGAAAGCATATTTCGGAATTTCGGCTAACATGTCACGTGTTAGTACACCTTTTTAGTTTATGATAAATGAATTACGGTTAACTGAGCCTGCCAAACTTAAGTGATCTTCCTGGTCAAGGAAGAAACAGCTCACGTGGTTATAAAGTAGGGTGGTTTGCCCCTGATAATATCTGGCTGTGTTTCACTACCAGCGGGAAATTGGCGACGACTACGATGGCTGCCATAAATATAGGCAGTTTTCAATAGGCTGACCACTTACCATGATCAGATGGAATGCAGGAGGATAATTATGGGTGGGTGGTCTTCGCACCCTATTCTGTCTGGCTGCTCACAGCGACAAGCAGCCAACCGACCAAGTTTACGAGAACAAGGAGTACGATTTTGGAAGAACCTGTGCAGTCAAGATGATCATATTTGCCATCTGAAATCTAAGACAATACTTAAGAATGAATGATTTCTTCGCCCTAAGATAGCTGACTATTTACTTCGGCGAGAAGGAGACTACTTAGTGCAACTAGGCGGTGCCTGTGAGCATCGCTGTATGTTCTAACTTTTAAAAGTTGCACGTTCACATATGTGTTTTTTTTTCATTATTTCTTTCGTATTAAGGCATCTCCCGTATGCATCCTTAAGGCATTTGCAAGAAAGTAATTTTCTTACATTCCTGTCTTCGATGGAAAAAATGTTTTTGCTAATAAATATTAATCTCTATGCAGAAATATGCCTCCTATTTAAGCAGGGTTGTTTCAATTTGTTTAAGAATTTGAGAAACGCGATTTTGGCGGATTTTGCGTTATGGGTATTTTCTTATGATAACTCATGACATTTCGTGAGTTATCACATCCATTATATGCAGATCTTGCAAAATCCGCGGTTCATTCCGCATAGCAGGAAGTAATTATCAAGTAACATGCTTAAAAGGCCATTGGAGGGGTCCAGGCGGCCGCAGAGAGTGGTTGTTTTCATTGGAAGCTAACTCAAATAATCTATATGTAGAACGTCGGCTGAGGGTTGTTTCAAATTCACGTGTGCGACGACACCTCTGTTGCGTGATATTAAAGTGCATAATGATAAACGGATGTGACCCGCCCTTTTCCCGTTCAGTTCGAAAAATGTGTGAGATCAATGCCACTTATTACGCCGTGCTAGATGACTAATCAAAACAGGTGGGGCACGCTGATGTGGGGCGTATTTACGAGTTTGACAATGCTCATGACAGAGCAAAACTATTTCGAGGAGTTTTCAACTAAATCGCCTATAAACTAATTCAGCTGCTTCTACACTTGATTCGCCCGTACAGAATGTTAGTCTCTGTCAAATAGCGTGCATAGAGAGGCTTTTCAAAATTCTGTTCACAACACCACACTTTAAGTCATTCAGACCGGAGCATAGAAGTATAAGTCCGAAAGCTATCGTAGAAAAAGTTAACGTCGTCTGTGGGTTCTGCACTGTTCAGTAAGGGAGTAGGTTAATTAAAGTGCCAGTAGTGTACAGTGTTTAGAGCTAAAGTAGGTTGAGGTTTAGGACCAGGGTAAGTCCAGGGTCAAATTCTGGATTAATTCTAGAGTTTGTATAGGTTACGACTACGCTTAGATTTACGACTTCGACCAAGGAAGCAAGAGGCGACTGAGCGATTATTTACCTCAGGCAGACTGTGCTACCCTTAATAAAACACATTTACTTCTTTTTATTTGGTAACAGTAATAGGCAAAGCGTTGGAAAACTCTACTGTCTACATTCCGATGTCTTGTATACACTCCCCCTCCCCGGTCTCCTTTTGACTCCCCTGCTTGTGTTGTGGTATAAAATCCTGGTCATTGTACGAATTGGACCGGAGGATGTAGTGGTACACCTAGTTACGGTTGTATGCCCTGCCAACCACCTGCGCCTTCTTCCGCCTCCGGTCTTCTTAACCCTGTTTTGAAACGGATTACAGACGGTGTAGGAGGCGAAAGTGCGATAGAGGCAGCGCAAGCCCACTTTCACTCTACACAAACCCACGCACAAGTCAGCGACCTTGCTCTCACCCGCTGTGGAGCGCACGGCGGGCATCGCCGAAATCGGCGGTTGAGTTGTCGTGTTCTGTGCAGCCGTTCACTCATTGTGAGAAATTGTCACTATTAAAATAGCATTCAAATAATTTAAGTAGTATTGTTTTTGAAAAACATCGGTCGGGCGCTGACGTGGTATTAAGCTCAAGGGTCACATATACTGGACACAAACGATATTTGTCGGGGCTTTGTTGTGCTTTCAGATCTTGGCCTTCTAACAGGCCAGTAATGAACAAGCACACTGTCAGACATCGGTGTTAATGATGGACTAGACGGAACAATTGCTGAAGTGACACTAAGTAGCCCAGATGCTAGGATGAGCAGGACTATGCAACGCGGTGATAACATCTCGTCACATAACGCCTGGTACCACTGGTTAAAAGCAACCACGCAGGAGGTCATGCAAGACCGCTGCAGAGGTTCTGATCTGAAGACAGGTGTGTTAATTTGTTTGGTAAACTTTGGCTGATGGTACAGCTCGGTCATGCACACCAAGTCGAGGAAAGGGCGAACAGGTCGGTAAAGAAAGTCAGCAACCTGGTTAAAAAGGCTTTTAAGAAACCAAATGAGACATATAACTCAGATTGCAGGCCTTTAGGAGATGACTACTTGTCAAATGGAGTGAAGACGGCAAAGTTACGAAAAGTCTTAGTGGCAAGGATTTCTCTACCAAAAGTGTTAAAACGAGTTTGGGGGTGCTATGGGATGAAGTAGAATGCCAAGGGTTGGAAGCCCGCTGGTGGCACAACTGGAGACGGCAGCCGCTATGGAGAGCACTTCAATTAGAAGTTGAGAAAGGGCAGATGTATCCGAAAGGGTCTTTTTGACAGGTTGGTATGCTTTCAAAGGTGTTTCGAGATAAGAAGACTAACGGTTATTTCCGAGTAAAAGATTAGCGGGGGGATAATATTAATAAAGCACAGGTTGAGATGGAGCATTGTTACAAAAAATTAATAAGGCCGATAAAATGGCTCAGGTTTCGGAAGGAAGAAGGAGCAGGGGACTCGCGAACAGCTGAAACCTAGAAATTCATGGCACGATAACCAACTAGCATCTACGGCGTGTCCTAGAAATGCGAGCAAGGAACGTCGAAACTGTATTTAGGGGCGTTGATGAGGATGCTAGATCGGCTCATTAGCTCAAAAGTGTGACATGGGTGTCGTAGGCGTTTATGTTCTCTGAAATCTGCAACCATGACATGATTGACGTAAAAAACGAAGGATATGCCGAGGAGGACTTAGTTAATTAAACTTTGAAATATTTGCGCGGATCAATGGAAGCCAAAACGGAGTCGTAATCCCGGTTTGGGATTGTGTCTTCTGCTGGTCCGACTAGGTCAGTGTTGATAAAGGTTTGTACGCCGGCTAGAAAGCACGCATGGGGGTGGGGAAACAGTTATCTGTCGGAGACGGGGCAGTCGTTCAATCGTCGATAGTCACCGCATGGGCGTCAGTCAGTGAGAGGCCTTTCTACAAACCGCGTGCAGAGATGCAGCCCGTAGACTTAGGAGGGTCCCCCAAGTTTTAGCTACATTTTACGGCTTAAAGTGCCTTTGGCAATCCTTCATTTGTCTGGGGCTAAGTGATGAGGGAAGCCCAAAATCAATGGTCCGATATTTGATGTAAAATGCATCAGGAAATGTCTAATAGGATAGTCAAACTGCAAAGCTGGGGTGGTGGACGAAAACTGCTACGGGAAACGATGATATGGAGTGAACGAAAGGGTTGCAGAAATGTGTGCACTAATTTAACATTTACATCACAATGGTGTCATGGGCAAAACTTGTTTATGGGACTTGTATCGACGATAAAAACGAAAACGAATATAAAATCGGCACCGAGAATTTTGCTATGAGCGTCAACAATGGCAAATTACCAGCTAAAAGGGCGACTTAAAGTAAAGTCTGGAATTAATAATTATTAAACGAAAGTTTTAATGAGAGTACTGTTAGCTACTTGGGAGAATACGAAGAGTTGGGTGACTTACGGTGAAAAGAGGGTGGTGAAATTAGACATAAGTCGGAGCCAACAAAAATATGATCGCTGGGAATTGGGGCAAGGGTGAACCCGATTTTAAGTCCAGAAATGGAATGCAGGCGTCATGAACGAGAGGGAGTCATTAAAGTAGAATATTAGCCGATCTATACTTTGACGCCAACGGTCACTGTCAAGAGATAATGTATGGCTGGCAAATCAAAAGAACCTAATTGTCCACAGGGATGTAGCTTGATGTTGAATTGTTATCCAAAATTGTAAGTTTGCGGGCGTATTTTAACACACTTAAGAATAATGCTACCTTTTTCGCCAAAGCCTTCCCGCATCCTCTGTATTTCTGCATTTTTGTATTTGCAAAAGGTACTGCCCATTTTGCCACAAAATTATAGTTGACTTTTATCCGCAATATAAAGATGCAAACGTTTATGTTGAATGCGTACTTAAAAATAATTTAGTTATGAGGAGAGTTAAATGATGCATTATATGTTGCTAGCATGAAAGACTGACGACATATATGCAGATGTGCTACCACATAAAGTATTTATGTTGCATAAGACAACTTAAGTAGAGTTTTAATACAAGTAGGCGTGTAGCATAATTCCAAGATATCTAAGTCATGTCTGGATGCTGGTTTTTAAATAAGGTTTGTTTCGACTGCCTGCAAAAAGCTCAACTGAAAAAGATATCTAAGTAAACAGTATGAATATTTCTAATTGATTTTAATAGCTTTTTAAATGCAAGCGTGTTTGATCAAATGCGTAAAATATTCTGCCTTGTACTCATTCAATGGCAAATCACACCGTCTCTAAACCTTATACTCAAAGAAGAGATAAATTAGATTTTCGAAATAATTTCAGTTCCCGAATAATAATGAACCCGACTTGCTGCCACGTCTGAATTCGGGTCTTCCAAACTATAAGCTGTACCATTTTATGCTAAAAAAGACATTACCTAGGGCTCATAAGATTCCACAGTAACTATGCACCATGCAAATTTTTCAACCTGCATCAATACATTTGTAGATACGATGCCTTTTAAATGTGCATTTCACGGTCATACAAATTCCGTAATTAGAACCTGCCTTAAAACCAACCGATACTATTTTTCGAAAATAGAATTTGAAAAAAACGTAGCCTGCTATCGAACGAATGTAAAAACTATTCTGTAGCAGTTTTCCGTGCAATATGCATAAATACAGTGCGTGACACAGTTATTTTTACTGTGGGGTTCTCCAGGCGACCGAATAGAAGGACGTTCAAAAGCCGGAATTGACTAAAGTATCTTGGGATTGTATTGCATTAAGATAAGCACTACAACCCTTCCGAAATAATCTTTTTAAATCATAAACACAATTTAGAATTTCGGTCAACACTACAGAAGAAAGTATATATCTGTAGTTCACTTGAAAAGCAGGCGGCACCGCGTCCATACAGCAAGCTTGCCGCTCTTAATTTAAGAAATTGTGCAGCTATCAATTATTTTGAGATGTAGGATATCCGGCTACCATATTTTAAGCAAAGGCTAGTCCATGCCTTGTTCATGAATGTGAAGAATAGTTTAAACCTCAAAGACCATGGGCAATAAATGTTTATACCCACTTCTGTCACAAAAGTCAACACCATTATCCATACATATGTGTTTATCCATCAATATTTCCCTAATTTATGATAGTAGATGACCTAGGCAGGCTTTCAAATTTAAGGTTGTCTGCCTGTTTCTATAGAGAAGCTCATCGTGGGCGAGTTTAGTGCCTACAGATTTTGAGTCAAAGAAGTGAGAGGTAGGATAAATAAAGAACGTTCGAAGTAGGGCCAGTGAGGCCATGGCCATCGCAGAACGTTGGACGGTCAAAAGCGGGTCAGAAGCGCGTGCCAAACTATGCCGCACCTTTGGTGGAAAGCTGTCAGACTCTATCAGAATTTTGAAAGGAAGAAGATTTCCTTTGTCATCGGCAACCCGAAGGCTTATGAATCAAACGGCAGGAAAGACAGAGTAATGGAATAATTAGTCAGATATGGTCAGTTAGCCCCAATTGAGGTAAACAAACTCCACACATCTGTAATACGGAACCGGTGATAATAGGAGATTTTACGGCTGGGGGCGGGGAACGCACAGACGAAGAGGCCAATTAACTGTTCGCAAAAGAAAAGCTAATGGGAATGCGCGGTCGTACTTTGAGTGGTTGCCCTAACGCCTGACCCTAACCCCTGACCAGAATCTCTTACCCTGGTCCCTAACTCTAATCCCCATCCCTAACCCGTTACCATAACCCCTAACTTTGACCCCTACCCATAACCCCTAACTGCTACCCCAACAGTATTATGCCCATCAGGAGCGACCACATAAACATATCTTGCCGAATAATTCTTACTTAGGCGAGGAAACATATACGCGGCCCAGCAGACAGTTGAGGTGTGCAGTTTTGCCAAGCGAGTACCTGCCGTTTAAAGTTAATAGGTTATGTGGGGGTGGCACATATATGCGTCTGGGCATTGCTCATCTACGGCCAATCAGCGAGGAACGCATTGTCGTTTGGCGTCAAAGGTAAGGGGAGCGATTATGCTAAAAGTAAATGACTGGCGATATTTATTTGTAGATTCCAGAGAAAGGAATGAAAATAGCTCTCGATGGCTACTGTGTTAGGTTGATTAAGATATTTTAAGGTATTCATCAGAGTAAAAATAATATACAATGCCTTTTTTGATAATGCCTAAAAATGAGCGCAAAACTTATTTATTAGTATCATTAAATGGTAAAAATATTCTACTCTTTTGATTGGCGGCAGTATGGACGATCAGAACTTGTGATACCACAAAGTTCTTGGATGTTCGGCCCTTTTCCTCAACACGACTGCTCCCCCGAGTAAGTGTCTGCGGGCGTTACGACCTTACGACGTCAATTGCGGCTCATCAATAAAACTGATAGGCGTCTGCGATTGCCACTGCGAAGGCAAGATGTCACAAACATACCTATACGGATGACTCGGACCAACAGCATACAGTTACACTGAGTAAGCTGCCCGCCCGAGCCGATACCGAAAAGGCAATCCAGCTTGAAAATGGTGGGAAGTACAATTTCGAGCTGATATCCTTTGAAAGAAATGCTCACGAACCTTTCTGGCGACCCTTCCATTTTTTGTAGACGTAAAAATCCCTACAATCGGATCCCAGAACTGGCCAACCAATTTCTCTACTAACGGCTGAAAGACCACAGAATCCTGCTTCAAGATAATCCCTGGGGAAATACACGCAGAACTTTGCGGTCTAATTTAAAAAGGCAGGACTAGGACGGCGCAGGGTCATGTACGCAGAGATATCTGTTGAGATTGTTCGCCGGAAGGAGTAGTTGATCAAGTGGAAACTTTGTGGTACGTGTGAACTGTTGGAAACCCAGGCTTGGTGGGAGACTTGCGTTCTGCTCGTCAATGGTGCATTCCTGTTTCATTTTGCTACTTACTGCCCATTATCTGGACTATTTTTACTGATTATATTCCCACTTGTCGATTCGGATTATTCCTGTCAAGTGGGCGCGTGACCCTTACCTGGTGTGGTTGGAATCTTGCTCGACCCGCCAGCTGGGCTACCAATGGTACCGTATGTTGTGGTAGAATACATAAAATGCCCGATAAAGTAAAAACACACCAGACACGCCTAACAGTTTAGTACTTTGGCGAACACGTTGTCTAACTCTTCTGTTTTCTTTCCCAGTCCACTTATGAACTGTCCACCATGTGTCTATGCCATTCTCAGGGCTGCTGATCTAAGCACCTCATGAGTAGGTCTCGCATCCGGATACTTAGACCTCATTTTGTCACTGTTATCGCACTCTGTTAATCTAAATGTTTATTTTTACAGAAATGCAAAAATAACCTAGTTATTTACATTGACTTCTGACCATGACATTCACTTCAATTGTGTCTATTCCTGTGACGAATCTAGCATCGCCTTAAGAAGGTACAGGAAATAACAAAACCTCTCGGATGGAAGAGAATTTGCAAATCCCAGGTTCTTGTTGTAAAGAAGATGAAGAAGCGACCACTGGAATAGGAAGAAGAAGCAATCGCTGGAACAAGGCTTTATTCCCCTGACGATTCGGATTTTCACTTGAATCCATCATCAGAGACAGTGGCAGAAAAGGGCGACTCGCGCACAGGAAATCGCAGTATTTATAGGATGCAGTCGCTATGCTATCGCATACCTATAGCAATTAACCGCGCTCGCCTTCATCAAGGATGGCTGCCCGCTGGCGTGCTAAGTGCTTGATGGCCGGCAGGCAAGTTGTTAATTGCCGAAATGTCATCACCCGTGTTGGATGCTGGCGTGATGATTGCTCGGCCATCTGGCTCACCGGCTTGCGCGCTCCCCAAGTGGTCAAATACCTTGGCCAGCCTATGCCTCAGCGCGGGATATGGAGTGGGGATGGCGTTGCACTTGTTGATAGACTGAGGTCCAGTGAACCATGACTCTCAAGCAACTCGCGGCTCACGCGATTATCCCCTCTCGCGAGAATTTCGGCGAATTTCGACATATCCCCCTACTATCACAGGCTCCGTTCCCATGGCCAAGAGGCAAAACCCAATTTCCAGCTAAGAGTGCACGCAGTCACGCCACCGTGAGACGGCTTGCGACTCAGCTTATCGCGAATCCCACATTCTGCACTCATATCACTCCTTTTCATGGCTTGACTACAAAAATTGCTCATTTAATGCCGCATTCTCAGTCTCTGACGATGGCCTCCCGTACGAGATCGAAAGCTCAGACTAACATACCTACTATTCTAGAGATCGTTCGTTCATCTTCTTTACAACAAAACCTGTATTCAGTGCAAAATATTAACTTGCTCATCACGGATAATCTGTTGCTGCTGTCTCAGACTACCTGAGCATATCATTTAATGAAGGGATCCCTAGTATTAAGGCTCTATCCGGGCAGTGTAGCTAATCACATTGGAGTCGTGTTGAGAAGCAATATTCCGAGGGTAGAGTCTGAGGAGAAAGGCGACAAGTAAAACTGTCGATATGGATAATAAGAGAGCTGTACTCATTCACAAAAGAGTGCTTATGAAGCAGTTATCTGACCGGCTAGCAGAAAGTACTTCGAGACTACACCCGAAACCTATCCATTCAGACCTCCACTGAAACACTTTTTTTTAAATACGGATGAAGAGGTCAGTTAACATTAAACGTCGCAATGATTGTTCGAATGCATGCAATCAAACGAAGGTGGGGGCTATAAAAAAAACCCTGACGCACATGCAATTAAATCCCCTTCCAGACTACCACATGATTCTGACACGAGGCAAGTGTGAAAATGGGCGGTTACATGTGCACTCAATACGCAGCACACATTCCTGACGAAGGCGAATTCATAACAATTGTAACCACAAATACAAGTGGCTAACACGCAAAGGAAGTTCTAAAGACAACAGCAAGTGGCAAATGCCTGCACAGACGAGGGAGTCTGGGGGGGGATAATTTCTGGCTTGTTAGACCTCGCCAGTCAGCCATCGCCAAAAGCCGGCCGTTTGATCGCTGACATCCTAAGCATTACCACCGAAAATAAGCAGCACCAATACTGTAGGCCGAAACCGGATGAGTGTGTTATTTTCTGTAATCGGTGGGTCCAGCATCACTTCTAGGCAAAAATTAAATAGAGGTCTCGGAGGGAATAAAAAATTCCATCTGGAGGCACAGGCCGATTTTAAGTATCATAATATCTATAAAGTAGTTTATATAGAGCAAACGCCTTGGACTTCATATTGAAATATGGGATGTAATTCTGCTTTTTAGAATTTCCACCGAAAAAGTAGTTAAATCAATAAACTGGAGGCTATGGTTTAACACTATTTGACTCGAAGAGACAAACCACGGTAGAACTTTGCGACCATTCAATGTTCCTTATTATTTTCTTTGAAAGCGAGTCCCTGCTATATAAGTGTTAAGGAACTGCTTTCTCGGAATAAATTTGAAAAAACAAGGGCAACGATATATGCAGGTTTCAATGTTATAAAATTTTGTGACCTTTTATTCAACTGCATGCGGTTATTGCCCGTTCATTAGAGTCATTAAAATCTGTTCCTCATATAAAATCAAGGACGAAATCCCTTTCCTGGAGAAATTCGTCGATAAGTATTGCCATACCGGGCAGGGAATTTCTTCGAGAATATCCCAGTCGAAAAAGTCGGTGAGCATCTACCGCCTTCCCAAGGATGATAAAGTGTCAAATGTGATCGAGCGACGACTTCGGTGCCGCAGCTAGCTCGTTGTTCATGCGTATTACAACAGCAACTTCAGCCACAACAAATAAAGACATTCCAACTATAAACGCCGCATCAAATTGTATTTACGGGTTTGCGTGTACAGTAGGTTGGCTAGCTCATGAAATGTCAACCAAAATTTTGAAATGCGTTCTCGTTTCGAAAAGATTAATTAAGCAGGGTAGTAAAACTAAGCATCATGCAGCATAATTCTAAAATGATCCAGTTACCACAAGGTGTCGGCTTGCGAATGAAATGATGTCCGACTGCATGCAAGAACTATACTCTGCAAAAATGAATACTTAGGTAGCATAAAATTTTCTCATTGCTTTTCGATGCCCTTGAGAGTTTTAATTACATTTAATGAAAAACATGCATAAAAAATATTCATTGTTTTACTTATTTGGTAGAAAATCACGACTTTGTTCTAATTCATACTCGAAAAAATATTATAATACGGTTTAAAAAACTTTCCTTATTCCTGAATAATTTTGAATCTGACCTGCCGTTACACTTGCATTCAGGGTTTCAAAACAACCAGCCGTATATTTTCTGTGGACGGGAAATCATGCATTTCTCTACGGTGTTAAGAGGAGACCATATAAAGTTCATAAAATTAAGCAGTGGATTTAAGCAATATTGTTAACTTTATAAGCCACATTCGTAAATGCAGATACATGACGTTTCATGAACGCCATTTAACGGTATTAAAAATCTCACGATTAGGAACTTTTTTAAAACCGAATTATACTCTTGTGTTGAGTATGAATTTGGCAGGAGACGTGCTTTTCTACAGAAAAAGTAAAAAAATGAATATTTCTATGCCTGTTTTCCAAAAAATATAATTGAATTTTCAAGGGCAACAAAAATCGATGAGAAAATTGCCTGCTACATAAGTAGTCATTTTTTGCAGGGTATATTTCTTGCATGCGGTCGGAAATAAGTTTCGTTCGAAAGCTGACACTCTGAGGTAACTGGATCATTATATACTTATGCAGCATGATGATTAGTTTTACGACACTAATTAATTAATCTTTTCGAAACGACGACGCATTTCGAAATTTCGGTTGACAATTCATGAGTTACTCCACCTACTGTAGTTGCGGATGCAAATAAACTTAGCGCACGCAAAGACAGCTGGCAGCTCGATCAGATGAATGCGTGTCGAAGCGGATGATAAAGACGGACAATAAGGTACCCAGGAACTCAAGTACGAAGCACCTAGTGGACACGGGACCCAATGATTGCATTGAAGGTCCTGCTTCAGGCAATGACTGGCGTCTCTTGCGTTTTTCAGTGACTGCTGCAATACGGAGGAGGAAAATATAACTTCCTTAGCAGGTGGGTTACGTGATCAAGCTGGTATTCCCATCGAAAGGATCGATAATGGACGAAACTGCCCTCCCATATACAGTAGATGTGCTAACTCATGAAATGTCAACCAAAATTTCGAAATGCGTTCTCGTTTCGAAAAGATAAATTAAGTAGTGATGAAAAACTAATCATCATGCTGCATAAGTATATAATGATCCAGTTACGTCAGGGGGTCGGCTTTCGAAAGAACTTATTTTCGGCTGCATGCAAGATCCGTACTATGCAAAAAATGACTACTTATGTAGCATGCGATTTTCTCATTGATTTTCGATGCCCTTAAAGATTCAACTATATTTCATGAAAACATGCATACAAATATTCATTCCTTTTCGCATTCGATAGAATATCACGTTTTCTGCCAAATCCATACTCAAAAGAAGAGTAAAATTCGGTTTTAAAAAAGTTCCTAATTGTGAGATTTTTAATACCGTTAAATGGCGTTCATGAAACGTCATGTATCTGCATTTACGAATGTGGCTTATAAAGTTAACAATATTGCTCAAATCCACTGCTTAATTTTATGAACTTTATATGGTCTCCTCTTAACACCGTAGAGAAATGCATGGTTTTCCGTACACGGAAAATATACGGCTTGTAGTTTTGAAACTCTGAATGCAAGTGTAAAAGCAGGTCGGATCCAAAATTATTCGGGAATTAGAAAATTTTTTTAAAACCGAACTATACTCTTCTTTTGGGTATGAAATTGGAAGAAAACGTGATATTCTATCGAATGAGAAAAGAAATAAATATTTGCATGCATTTTTTTCATGAAATATAATTACAATTTTCAAGGGCATCGAAAATCAATGATAAAATTTCATGCTACTTAAGTAGTCAACTTTTGCAGAGTATAGTTCTTGCATACAGTCGGAAATAATCTCATTCACAAGCCGACACCTAACGGTAACTGGATCATTTTAGAATTATGCTGCATCATGATTAGTTTTACAACATTTCTTAATTAATCTTTTTGAGACGAGAACGCATTTAAAAATTTTGGTTGACATTTTATGAGTTAGCACATCTACTGTACATCAGGAGTCACCGTGATTTTCGAGAGGAATTACATGTGCCTCTGGTCGAACCCTGTATACTAGAGTTTTATGCAATTGCTTAAATTTTAAAAGGGCTTCATAACGGGTCGACGCGCAGTGAGGAGTTGGTAGAAGTCGATCTAATCTTATCAGTAAGGGCAAAAGAGATTGAAATGACCGATTCCGATTCAATAGACGTCTTCAGACGTCCGCGTCAGCAATTAGGTTAGGGAGGCTGCGGATTTGAGCTAGTGCGGAGTTACAAACTGCGACGGAACCCCGGACACACGTTCCAACTGCGTGGCCTGCAAGTAGACGGAAGAATGCATACAGTTGAGTGGGAGGTCGCCAGATTTTATGACGTCGTTAAATCCCGCATGTTTCACTGCTTTTACTTTGTTCATACAAACTCTAACAAAAATGTTGGTGTGTATTACATGCGAAAGGAAAACGACTTAAACAATATCTATTACAATATTCTGGTTGTCGAAAACTTTGAAAAAATTGTTTTGATAGAGGTTCTACCATATTACTTCATCTTTTCATCCTAAACCTGTCTGATTGTTAGCTTTACTTATTATAAGTTAATCGGACAGTTGTGTTTCTGTTCAAACGCCATGACTGTTATTTTGTCCGTAAAGTCGAGCTTAGTATTCCTCACTTCGTATAGCTAAAAGGCAAATCGATATCTTGCAAACGTCAGTTAACATCCCGACTAGATTTTGGAAATGCTGGCGCTAAAATTAAATTTTACAGAGATTAGCCATGCTATATCGAGGGGTCAGACCGTAAACGCGGATGTCCTCGCATGCCGCAAGGATTGTAGTGGACTAAAGACCAAAGTGTTTAGGAAAGCAAAAAATACGATGCAAATACTGAACTTCAACAGCAACCACCCAATCAGCCACAAACGCAGTTGTGTAAGGACGCTCTATCGGCGTGTCGTAACGCACTGCAGTGAGCCGGAAGACAAGGTTGCTGAACTACAATACCTCCGACGGATCTTCAAAGCCAATGGCTACCCGCGCAACTTTGCCAACCGGTGCATACGCAAAATGGACGAAAGGCATAACCGCACAGGCACCAAAGTTTGGCGAGCGCTTCCATATGTCAAGAACGTTTCGGAAGCGGTCGGCCGCCTACTCGCACCACTTGGGGTTGGAGTTGCACACAGGCCGAAGGCAACCATCAGGCGTCAGTTGATGAAACCAAAAGACCCACTTCCACGGCAAGAAACGTCTGGAATCGTTTATCGGTTCTGGTGCAGTTGCGGACAAAGCAACTACGTCGGAGACACCGGAAGACTGCTCGGAACGCGAACAGTCAAACACCTCGAAGCAGTGCAGAGAAATGACGCCAGCTCTCAAGTTACGGCTCATTCGACGAGATCCGGCCACACATTCAAATTTGACGAGGCCGAAATTCTCGCAAGAGGTGACAACCGCGTGAGCCGGGAGCTGCTTGAGTCATGGTTTACTGGCCCCCAGTCTATTAACAAGTGCAATGATCTTCCCATTCAATACAGCGTGCTGAGACTTCGTCTAGGCGGAGTAATTGGCCACGCGGGGAGCGCACTGGTGAACACTCTTCGCAACACCCGGGTCAGCGCGTCAGATGGTCGAGCAATCATCACGCGAATATCCAACGTACGTGATGAAATTGCAGCAATTAACGACGCGAATATCGGCCATCACGCCACGTACAACGATCCCTGATGAAAGGGAGGGAGCCGTGAATATTCATAGGTATGCGGTAGCATGGTTACTGCATCTTATAAATACTGCAGCCGCATGTGCATGGACCACCGTTATCTGCTTATGTCTCTGATGATGGATTCGAGCAGGAATCCGTAACGTCAGGCTAATAAAGCTTTTGTCCCGACTATCGTGTCTTCTTCTTCAAGACTGCTTCCTGGGTCTCGTCTCTTCGATTCTATTGGCAAGTCTCTGTTGTTGACCACGGCGTGTGAGGTAGAACGTCAAGGTACGGGCTCGACCCTGCCATCCACCTGCGCCCTCCCCCGCCTCCGGTCTTCTTGACTCTGTCTTGGCACCGGCTCCAGGTGGGGAGAGGAAGGAGAGAGTGCGGTAGATGCTGCGCAAGTATGCTATCACTATAAACTAATTCAGGCGCAAGTCACCGTGCCTGCTTTACCCTGCTGTAAGCATACGGTGGAAATCGTCGGATGCGACGGTCGAACTATCACACTTTCAACAGTGGCAGCTGCCGCGTTCGTCCCAGATTGATGCATGTGGAGAGCCATTTGCGATAAATAGCAGCATTAATAAGGCTTAAATGTAATTTGCATGTATGATGCGGGCTAGCTTTTCCAGCGAATCTAGTCCTTGTCAGTTACCCCTTAAGATTTAAGAAAGTTTCTGTCAATTTTTACGTCCTAGGAAGTAAGTGACAAAGACTGTGACTGTCGAAAGAAACTCCACGCCAAACCGATTTAAACGCTTAAATCAGCTTTTAGTCATTATGCCGTCAATTACACTCATTAGCTTGTGATATAGTAAACTCATCCGTCAATAAATAGACTGACTGATGAGGAGGGAAATCCCACTAGTGCTTTACAAAATCTCAGTTGTCATAGTCAAAGTACGCAATAACAACTTTCGCATGGGAGACTTACCCCTAATCGATGTCTCCGCGTTTACGCCGTGTGTGGTCTTTAAGCAGAAAGGATTTCTACTTGCGGTAAGATTGAGTGTCTACAACCCGCCATATTGCCGCTTGATAGTACCCCACTGACGTAACCTTGGTCTGTTAAAAAGATTATGTTACGTGTGTGGCACAGTCTGCGGGAATTAGGAATTCGAATGACAGACATTGTCACGTGTGATAGTTCTCACATGACGCATCGTGGTAAAGTACTATAATAAGGTCGAAATGTGGTTATGTAGCCCTGCCTGAGGTAAAAAGACCCAAGCCACCTGTAGTACATGGCCGATGGTAATAGGAGTTTTTACAGATGGGACCGGTGAACACACAGGAGACGAGGTCAAGTAGTTGTATGCGAAAGAAAAGCCATTGGGAATGCTCGGTTGTGCTTTGAGTGGTTAAGAGCTAGTTGTCCTAACCCCTAACCATAACCCCAACCTCAAAGCCAACAGTAGTATGTCCATCAGGTGGGGCTACATAACTATATCTTACGCATTTCATTACTCCTTCATATATTTATGCGACCATTTATACAAAAATTACCACATACATCAATGGACATTTTGCATAGAATTTGAACCGAAATTCTGAAATGCGCTTTATTTAGAAAAGACAACTTAAGAGGTGTTGCGATTTTGATTATCGTGTAGTAGAATCCTAAGATATCTTAGTCATGACAAGGTGTCGACTTTCGAATGATTTTTTCCATTCTGCCAGCATGAACAACACTCAGAAAAAGAATGGCTACTTACCTAGTGTGTATTTCCCCGTTGATTTTCGATGTCCTTAAAAAGTAAAGTACATTTATTTTGCGGGTGACATGTACAAAGATGTTTCCCCTTGGATTCATTTGGTAAAGAAGTATAATGTCTGCAGACGAAACAGCTTTTTCTAGATCATCCTACCAGCCCGCTTCTTAACGTCGCTAATGAACCATGAAACATGGTGCACAATCATTGGAAAACTTAGTGGCCACTAAATAAAGTTTTCTTATGAGCAGAGAAAGAAGTATGATGTTCTAAAAAGAAGAACGCATAATATGGGTTTTTAAATCTCCGAACGCTACTGTAATTTTTGGCGAACTGAAAGCCGTTTGAAAAAGCACAATAAGCCATCAAATGAGCAAACGAAATAATATTCTTTCGTGTTTTCTATGAAATATATTACATTTTAAGGGCATCGAAAATCAAGAGGAAAAATGTCTGCTAAGTAGATAACCGTTTTCTGCCGGGTATGGTTTTTGATTACAGGCATAAAATTATCTTTCTAAAACCGGCATCCTTTCGGGACTGCAATACCGTTGGATTCTACTTTGTGAATATCATGATCACAAACTCCCGTTAATAAAGCCTTCTGAGCGAAAACGGTTTTCTGAATTCGGATTAACATTCCTAGACAAATTAGAAGGAGTGAGGGTTAAAACCGTCGAGATAATCGTTTCAGCTGATGCAGTCTCACCGTCCATATCGATTCCCCCAGATTTAGCAAGACGCTGCACCGTAAAACTCTTTCAGGCCTGCGCCACTGATGTACACACCGACACACTGCTCCAACTACTAGTGGGCTTACTGCGTGCATGTTTCTGGTGTCAATACAGAGTCAAGGAGACCGAAGACGACGTAGAAAACAGGTGCCTGGAGCGACGCGAGCCCGCACCTAGGTGTGCCGTCGCACGCCTGGTGCGCACACAAAGAGCCAGGAGTTCGCCCAACGAGAAATGATCCCAACTCTGCGGGAGTGTCGTGAAGGCCACATTAAGAAGGAGCCACTGTATTCTTACTCTACATCCTGAGAGAAGGGCCAGTCAGATGACAGCCTTCTAGGTCAGGACTGTTAGCCCCCATTGACAGATTCAGACGCGTCAGATGGTTTGTAGTGTTGAATCGCTGTGTGGATTGACCTCATTCTCTCTCTCTCTCATCCCTCGCCTTCAGACCGGTGGATTGTTCCAGTTGATCAACTAGCTGATGCTGGACTGGACGCGGTAGATGGGTGAGCATAAAACAGCACGTCGGCACGTACTGTGCACCACTTTACCATCATAAAACCCACACCACGTTTTCATGCAAGGAGGTTTGGTCCGTGTCAGAATAACAGAGGGTCCATGTATAGGAGTCAAAGATGACGCTTCCCATATGGATGGAATGTTCGGAATTTTTTATGTTGAATGATTTATAGTAGTTTTTGGCCGAATGACGTGGACGCGGTGTTTGTTAAAGGGATTTTCCAGACTATTTCTTGGTCGGATGTGGTTTGGTAGTCCACACCTGAAGTATGCAAAGCTCAGTGACCTCCAACACGGAACTGGTGGTCATAGGTGTTCTTACAGGTGGAGTCGAGGAAAGCACGGTCGACGAGGTCAAGTAGTTGTATGCAAAAGAAAAGCTATTAGGAGTATGTGGATGCACATTCAGTGGATGAGAAAAAGTTGGGCTAACTCCTAACCCTGACGCCAATCTCTAACTATAACCCCTACTCCTAAACGCCCCACCCCTAACCCTAGCATTTAACCCTAACCCCTGAACCAAACCCTTAACCATAACCCCTAGCCCTAACCCCTAAACTTAACCCCCCAACAGTATGGTGTCTATCAGGTGGAGCTTCCAAACCACATCTTACCCGATTCCGTATCAGAGATTTCATTCGAACTCGGAGGCCGTCGTCCACGACTATGCCCACCATGTGCTCCACAGCAAGGTAAAGCAGGGATGACGACTTGTGCGTGAATTAGTTTATAGTTATAGTAGAATTTCACAGCCCCTGCCGCATGCTCTCCGCTACTCCATACCTGGGTCCGGTGTCAATAGAGCGTCAAGAAGACCGGAGGCGGGAGAGGGCGCTGGTGGATGGCACGGTCGAGCCCGCACCTTGGCGGTTCACTCCACACACCCCGGGTCCACACAACATTTAACCAGGTTTTTGACCAGTAACAACAGAGATTGGAGACTGGCACGGCCGCAGCCGTACCTAGGCGTGCCGCCAACGCCCGGCTCGGATCCCACACAGTGGGAGTGCAATAGAGGCCACATTAAGAAGGAGCCATTACAGCCTGACTCTCAGACCACCATCCGGACACTCCACAACTGCAGCACACACAGCACTGGGCCGACTGCGAGGTACAAGTAATCTCGTCAGTTGGCAACCTACCATGCCACGGCTTTTGGCGCACCGTGATAGCTTAATGCGCGTCAAATTGTTGGTATTGAGGAAAAGGGTCTGAGTCGTCAACTTCATTCTCCCTTCCCATTCCCAGCTTCGGCGTCTATCCGAGCCGATCAGTTGACAGGCGCGGAGAATGCGCGCGCGCTGACTGATATGTCTGGTGACCTTGCTTGCGCGCGCCAAATGCACGACCTGGCCCTCCGAGCACAAACTTGGGGATTATACAAAACGAGGATTGAGCGGCGTACCTCTTGCATGCGTGAGAGTGCCGTGGCCACATTTTGAAGCAGCTGTTTCAGTCCTGCTCTCAGCCCACTATTCCGCTACTCCACACAACACACACACAACTGGACGGACTGCGTGGACCGAGTTGGGGCGTCAATCACAGCTTTCCGATCCGCAGCGCTTGACGTAGTATCAGGCTGGAGTCACCAATGCAGCAGGAGTCGCGCGGAGACCGAGTCAAGAAGCACACTTTCTAACTGCGCACGAAGTAATAACTGCGATGGGTGATGCTGATGTGCAAGGAGATCGTTGTGAGGGAGGATGTGATTATAGGGTGCAGCCGGTGGTTGTCTACCGCAGGCCGAATAGGCGGGAGCCGCGGGTGTAGGTTGGTGCTTCAGGCACTGGTTCGACGGTCTCTGTTCGATGGATTCGCAAGTGACCGACCAGGCCAGGTGGTGGTGGTGGTGATGGTGATGGTGGTGG
>CACRXP010000384.1:14768-78585 GCA_902702965.1 Spirometra erinaceieuropaei | reverse complement strand
GGTGGTGGTGGTGGTGGTGGTAGTGGTGGTGGTGGTGGTGGACAAGTCTAATCCTGATCCTCGTCTCGGGTGTTGGCGGTGATGGTGTTCGTTTTTGTAGGCATATCAGGATTGAGAATTGTAGTGCTGTGCGTCGCATTCGCCACAACGGCAGACGTTGAAACAGTGGGGGAGGAGGAGGAGGAGGAGGAGAACAGACTTAAGGAACTCAGATCTTCCTCTCATCAACAAAACGGAAAATTTAGTAAGGATACGGGCCGACCAGACGCCGGATGAGTGCCTTTGATCGAAAGGAGGAGCGAAAAACAACAAGGCGACACGCACACCCAGAAATGACCACAAGGAGAGTAATCTCGGCAGTTGGCAGTCTTCGATCGTTGCATCTCCAGGCTACTAAGGTGGAGTCAACTATAACAAGCAGTCGTTGGCCCTGTAAACCAGGACACTTGCAAGACCGCCCGCCTGGGACCGCCATTTACACACTCAAAGAACAAAGGAAAATCGAGCGACGGAGAGAGAACGAAAGAGTGTGCTCGGTGAGATGGAACGTTGTCGCAACCACCATTCACCGGCCGCTCCCCACGCATTTCGGCACTATGATGTCGGTAAGGAATGTTTGTTAATTTCTATTCCCGGTTCACCTTGCTGTCTAAACCTGTGGTAACATTTGGTTTCCTTTAATTACCGGAAAAGTATTCTATGCGCCATTCTCTGAGTGGTCGTGTCCTAATTATGAGGTTCCTCAATACATGCCACTTCACAATTTGTCGGTTCTTCACTCCAGGTCAAGAATGATATGAAAAAGTGAACACAGTAGCCCACATTAAAACTGAAAGATCGCCTGATGGCGTGGAGCTCAGTGCTTCCACGGACTTTGAGCGAAACATAAAACTCTTCCTTGTAACATTTTCTTGAAGTTTTTTTAATCAATAGCTCTGCTGGGTACTTACAATAGGTGGCCTAGCTCATGAAATGTCAACCGAAATTCGAAAAGACTAATTAAGTAGGGTTGTAAAACTAATCGTCATACAGCATAATTCTATAATAATTCAGTTACCTCAGGTTGCCGGATTTCGGACGAACCTCTTTCCATCTGCAGGCGAAAACTATACCCTGTAAGAAATGACTACATACTTAGAACGCATTTTTCTCATTGATTTTCGATGCCCTTAAACATTCAACTATATTTCTTGGAAAACCTACTTACAAATATACATTCTCTTGCTCGTTTGGTAGAAAATGACGTGTTCTTCCATTCTGATACTCGAAGGAAGGGTATAATCCGGTTTTAAAGTGTTTCAGGTTGTGAGATTTTTTATACCGTGAAATGGCCGTTCATAAAGCGTCATGTCTCTGCATTTACCAATGTAGTTTGTGAAGCTAACAATGTGAACCAACTCCACTGCTAAATTTTATGAGCCCCATATTGTCTCCTTTTTATACTGTAGAAAAATGTATGGTTTTCCGTAAGTGAAAAGTACACGACTTGTAGATTGGAAACCCTGAATGCAGTTGTAACGGCAGGTCTAGTTCAAAGTGATTCTAGATTTGGAAAGGTTTTTAAAACTAAATTATACTCCTTCTTCGAGTATAAAATTGAAAGACAATGTCATTTTCTACCGAATGGGCAAGAGAATGAATAGTTTTATGCATGCCACATATGAAATATAATTTAATTTTGAAGGGCAGGTGCGATTTAAATAAACGGCATAGCGTTGTTTGAATTTTTGGTCCAGGATGGAGATATTGTAACTGCGTGCTGTGGAGGATAGTCGCTGCCCTTCCCTCTCCACTCGTCGGAACGCCATCTGTTTCTCTTGCTCTTTCTCTCCGTCGGCACATCCCACGGCCCGCTCCTGCGGTTGTTCACAGCGCTGAAATCCCCATCGGTTGTCTAGCGTACATGTTGTCGTCATCTCTCCATCCAGACGTATCATCCCATCTGTTGTAACTCTCATTTACCCCTGTATTATTTATCATTCTCCTATGTATATAATTACCGGTTTTCAGTATATATATTGCACTGTTTAACTTTTCCGATCTCCGTGACTGGATGAGAATGACGATGAGTTTAACTACCCTTCAGCTCAATCTTAGCAGGGATTTATTTCCAGTGCTTCGCTGCCCCGTGTGCTACCCTTGACGTTTCCGGTCGAAACAATATGATCTATCGATTCTCGGTACGCCGGCCCTGGGCTTTTTCAGAAGCCGACGTTAACTGCGGCTTCGTCTCCAAACATGCTGAATCGTGTTTCTCACCTACAGTTAGTGGGGTGACTTTCTAGTAATTAAATTTTGCCTTGACTGTTTTATCGCTTTCTAGCACCGACGTGCTCCTCCAGACCACCTGCAGTGCACGTGGATTTGATTGGCATCACATTAACTTTTTGCAAATTAAATATCGTCTTCAAATATTCCGCTGGTAACTACCACCTAATCTTTCCTGGACTTTTCGCGTCGAATAACTTCTAATTAAGGGTTAGGCGAAAACGCATTGGACGGGGCGTTAAATCCTGTAAACTACTACCCAAACGTTGATTTCGCATTTTTCATTTCGTACATTTTTCTCCAACGGTGTTTTGGTTTGTTGGCCAACATAATATCCGCACATCCAAACGCCCGAAAGCAGTGGCTCTCTCTCCCCGCTCCCAAAACCTACTGCAATGTTCGAGCATTTTCGTCGATCGCAATGTCTTGCATGGTCTGAAGGATTCTGTCGATGCGTGTTGCACGTAAATACGTAGGAAAGATTGGCTATCATGTGCCACGAGGCAAGTCTGACCACATTCGGGTTAGATTAACAAGTACCAATATGACGGGGGAGGCAGATATAAGTAAGCTTAGCTCCTGATATGCTTGTGCACATCTACGTTAAGCCATCCTTAGTAGCTATGCCTAAGAAATGCAGTTGTTCCATTATCCGACGACCGTTTATAAAAGCTCATCCGCTGTCTTAACACACACGCACATACGCAAACAAACGACAGATAGACCGTCGATTTCGACGATGTCCACCGTGTGCCCCATAGACTGCATTGCGGGAGCAGGGACGGTGACTTACGCAGGGGTTTATAGTACCAGTAGACTTGCGTAGCATCTACCTACACTCTCTCCTCCTCCCCCGCCTGAGCCCGGTGTCAAGACCAAGTTAAGAAGACCGGAGACGGGGGAGACCGCAGGTGGATGGCTCGGACGGATCCTCGCCTTGGCGCTCCACTCCGCACCCCCTGGTCCACACACAAATGACCAGGATTTTGACCACAAAACAATGGGGTGGTGGCAGTGGTCCAGTTGTGCGACGAATGCCGATAACAGGGTGCGCCAGCGCATTCCGCAAATGTTGGCACTTGTTATTGCGCACAAATAACGCCTGCCAGAGTCCGATATGGTCTCCGTGTTGGTCCAGCGCATCTAACACGTGGCCCGTTTAGAGGGCACAAACGCACACACACACACGACAGTTCGACCGTCGACTTTGACGATGTCCACCGTGTGCCCCACAGACTGCATTGCGGGAGCAGGGACGGTGACTTACACAGGGGTTAACAGTGCCAGTAGACTTGCGTAGCATCTACCCACACTCTCTCCTCCCCCACCCGCCCGAGCACGGTGTCAAGACAGAGTCAAAAAGACCAGAGACGGGGGTGGCAGCAGATGGATGGCTTGGACGGATCCTCGCCCTGGCGCTCCACTCCGCACCCCCTGGTCCACATACAAATTACCAGGATTTTGACCAAAAAACAATGGGGTGGCGGCAGTAGTCCAGTTGTGCGACGAATGCCTACAACAGGGTCCGCCAGCGCACCCCGCAGTTGTTGGCATTTGTTATTGCGCACAGACAACGCCTGCCAGAGTCCGATGTGGCCCCCGTGTTGGTCCAGCGCATCTAACACGCGGCCCTTTTGGTGGGCACACACACCCACACGCAAATATATTTATATATATAATGTTAGGGGGCGCTCACCGATCGTTCATACGAAACTCACTCGTTCCGTTGTGCCTTAAGGGCTCTCTCTCGAGCCCAACCAGCAGCCGCGCAGCGGCGCATGATATATAGGCAGAATGATATTACTGACAAAGACAAGGGAGACTGGAATGGCCATTTCTGGCTTTATTAGCCGTCGTCAGCCAGCCATACCCAAAACCGAAGTGTGGAACGCCCGAGCCTCGAACTCGCGACCTGTTGGATATGGCTGGCTGACGACGGCTAATAAGCCAGAAATGGCCATTCCAGTCTCCCTTGTCTTTGTCGGTAATATTATTCTGCCTCTATTTATATATATATCGTCGTGATCGACGATGTCCACCGTGTGCTCACTGTAGGGTAACATTGTGGACGGTGACTTGCGTAGTATTTACCGCACTCTCCTCTCTTCCCCCTACCTGGCCCCGATGTCAAGTGGGACAAAGACGGGAGATGGCGCAGGACGACGGCACAGCGAAACCCGCACCTAGGCCCGCGATATCACCCCCTGTTTCACAACATACAATGACAGGATTGGATAGAACAGGAAAAACGTGGAAAGGCCCGCATCCCAGCTGGCGCAGTAAACATCATCGAGAATGTGTACTTATAACAAATGTCACTGCTAGGTGTATGATGGCACGCCCAGTTGCGGATCCGCACAACGTTAATCACGGTTCATACCATCCCCCTCTATTTTTTATGCTGCAAAACATTCTGATCACTGTATGTTATGGGCTAACGCGTATGGTGGTGTGCGTAAGTGCGGATTTTGTCGTGATAGTCACTTGCGTCCTCGCCCGACTCCAGACTTCCTAAATCTGTCTTGACGGTTTTAGGCTGACGCCGAGTCAACTACCACCTGAGCCAACCTTCCGCCTTCTTGTTAACTGCAATCCTGGTCATGTTTCTGTAGATCAGTGTAAGCATTGGCGCGGCTACGGGCGGATTCACATCGCGCCTGTCACCTGCGCCCTCCTCCGCTTCCGATCTTCATGAATGCGTGATGACACTGGTCGGAGGAATCGAAGAAGGATTAGGTATAATAGATGCAGCGCAAGTCTAGTATCCCGCAAGTCTCCGTCCCTGCTCTCTCCCTGCTCTGCAGCACACGCTTAATATCGTGGAAAACGACTGACAAACTTTCGTGCTTGTTTTTCTGCCCGTGAGCTTGTGTGTGTTTTGCCCCTAAATTGGACCACGCGACAGATTGGCTGGACCAACAAGGGTGAATCGATAGGGGCCAGGGGCGTTACCAGGAAAGCGCACTTATAAAGAATGCCAGCATACGGGGTGTTGTGACAGGCCCAGTTGCAGTCTCCGGCCGGACCTGCCGGTCTGCCCTCCTCGCCATTTTTGCTTTCGTTGAAAATTCTGGTCAGTTCTTTGTTCTGGACCGCGGAGTGTGGTGTCACACTTACGGCACGTGACCTATCTCATGATAAAGGAGACTGATGGAAGAGTTTTTAGACGTCTTTAACTTTGCGAATTTTGTTAACTTATCTGCTTCCTTCAAATTATGTCTTTTACTTGTGCAGAAATTGTGTTTCCGCAATTATATTAAGTTACATATCAGTACATTTTGGCGAAAATGGAGGTGGGAATGTACTTGTGCAATTTCCGGTGTTAATATATGTCCTGGACTCCGGTTACGAATCTGACCGAGGTTTTTGCTGAAAGGATACTAATTTACCCTCAAGAGTTTTAATAAACAGATATAGCCTAGCTTGATAATTTATTTTATGTACGATGTTAACCGTGGTAATCAATCTGCTAACGCGGAGGTTATTTTAAGAAAACCAGAGGTTTCATCAGTTCCTACAAGTAAATTTAGCAGATCCGTACTATTTGGTGCCCCAAAATACATTAATAACTCAGATAGGGATTCCTTGGTTTAAATGGGCTGAAATTGTTTTACCGTTTGAAAAAAAATACCTGATGTCGCATAAATGACCACCACCGAATGGTAATTTCCAGTTTTGAATATATGAAACACTACTTTTTGGGCAGCTTATTTTCTGTGAATTACTGATTCGGGAATCGAACTAGCAACAAAATATCAGTATTTATATGGGCTCTCTGCCGAGCACTCATAATCAAAGAATGGAGTATAAAGGCGAGCAAAAACGGTGGAAATGGTCTCAATTTATAGAGAAAGACATGTTCTTACGTTTGCAGTAGAAACATATTGGTATTGTTTGGGAACGCGAGAGAAACGGTCAAAGGAGTCAAAGTTTTACTTGGCCTCACCGTGCAAAAATACAAAGTACACAGAGATCGGTCAACGGAGTGCAGTAATAAAGCACTTTCATGTTTACTACGTTTTTGGTATGAGAATGCATTCTATACATCATTTCATGAGTTAGGTTACTAACTGTAGGTGCGGCTTTTTGTCGTATCAACTTACTGCGTCCTCTCCAGTCTCCGGCGTTTTTAACTTTGTCATGACACCAGGCCTAGGTTAGTGACGGGGAAGTCCGCGGGACAGCGAAAGTGTGTTGTTACAGTAGATGTGCTAACTCATGATATGTCAAGCAAAGTTTCGAAATGCGTTCACGTTTCGAAAAATTAAATTAATTACTGTTGTAAAAATAATCATAATGCAGCATAAATCTATAATGATCCAGTTACCTCAGGTTGTGGGCTTTCGAAAGAACTTACTTTCGGCTGCATGCAAGATCTATACTCTGCAAAAAATGACTACTTCAGTAGCATGCAATTTCCTCATTGATTTCCGATGCCTTCGAAAATTCAATTATATTTCATGGAAAACCTGCATAAAAATATTCATTTTCATTCATTCGGTAGAAAATCACGTCTACTTCCAATTTCATACTCAAAAAGAGTATAATTCGGTTTTAAAAACTTATCTAATTCCCGAATAATTTTGAAATCGACCTGCTGTTACACTTGCATTCAGGGTTTCAAAACTATAAGCTATCTATTTTCCGTGTACGGAAAACCATGCATTTATCTAAGGTGTTAAGAGGGGACCATATGAGGTTCATAAAATTAAGCAGTGGATTTGAGCAATGTTGTTAACTCTACAAGCCACATTCGTAAATGCAGATACATGACATTTCATGAGCGGCCACTTAACGGTATTAAAAAATCGCACAATTAGAAACTTTTTTGAAACCAAATTATACCCTTCTTTCGAAAATAAAATTGGGAGATGACGTGATTTTCTACCGAAAAAGTAAAAGAATGAGTATTTTTATGCATATTTTCCATGAAATATAATTGAATTTTCAAGGGCATCGAAAATCAATGAGAAAATTGCATGCTACTGAAGTAGTCATTTTTTGCAGAGTATAGATCTTGCAGGCAGTCGAAAATGAGTTATTTCGAAAGCCGACTCCCTGAGGTAACTGGAAAATCATAGAATTATACTGTAACATGATTAGTTTTTCAAAACTTCTTTATTTATCTTTTCGAAACGAGAACGCATTTCGAAATTTTGGTTGACATTTCATGAGTTAGCACATTTACTTTACTTTGAACTTACTCACGCGCAAACCTTTGCCGTTGCTCTTACTCCGAGTGGAGCACACGGTGGACATCAGCGGTCAAAACAATGAAACCGTTATGAGAGTGTGTGTGTGTTTTGCTGCTTAAACGAGCCACGCGGTAGATGTACTAAACCAACACACAAGTCACTTCGGTCATCATTACCGACGACATCCACCGTGTGATCACCAGCATTGTGGGTGCAGGGACGGCGACCTGTGAACGAGTTTGTTTAAAATGAAAGTAGACTTACGCTTCATTTACCGTCCTCACTTCATCTTCCCCATCTGGACTCCGTTTCAAAACAGAGTCAAGGGGACCGGAAGTGGCAGACGACGCAGGTAAATGGCACGGCGGAAACCCGCACCTAGGCGTCCACCAAACCGGTTGGGCCAAAAGGCACCCTGATAGGGATTTTACACCAAGAAAACATGCGCGGTGGCTGGATTCCAATTTTTTTCTGCGCGAGCCTAACCGTGGATTTGCCTCAGCACCCCAAAGTCCTTTTATAATCACGACGCGCTAATTAGGTGTCTTTCGGTTTTGCTAATATTGTCAGGTAATTCAATGTTTGTCACCGTCTCTTAGCAATTTATCCTAATTCTAATATTCGTCAGCTTTTAAATAAAAATTATGCCTGGACATTTCGCTCGTGCTCGGTTTTATTCGACATTGGGTATATGAAATTTCAAGCTGCGCGTATTTCGCCGATATTCTGCTGCTGCATGACACAGCTGCGAGGGATTCGACTCGCCCCCAGCATTCCCTGTCTGCTTTCTGGTGGATTCTCCAATTTAGAAATTGCAGTTCTTTACTTTCCTTAAAAATTAACTGCAAACTTGCAGTAGATCAATTTCTTTGAGGTCTATAGGCTCAGACCTTAGATGTGTATTTCCTGCGCTCCTGTCATTTCCCCGACCGTTTTTCATCTGTCTTATCTACACTTTGGGGAAAATTTTGAATGTCGAATGGTTGCTGGTTCAATTTTTTCTGTCACGTAATACTCATTCTCCGTTTTTTCTGCATGAAATTGGTTATTTGCGAATGATTTTTTCCCCTCGAAAATAACCCGTATTTACCTGCTGCCGAGGTTCTTGCCTTTTATCTGATCTGTGCTTTGACGGGAAAAATTTGAATTGGTACTGGGTTTTTTGGATCGTGTGTGGGGGGGGCACGAATCATGAACTTGACAAATGAAGGAAGCATGTGATCGAAGGTGCTGACTTCCGAACGTAGGTTAAATTGTTTACATCCTCCGTTAATCAATCGAGTGTGTAGTTAGACGTGTTTTTGACGCAGCACAAGTGTCTCGTACGTTTTCAGAAGCAAATCTTAGAAGGACTTCTAACCAAGGGGTCTTACATTAAAGGGAGTTCTACAACTGGTATATCGCGCTTAGATGAAAAATGGGCGATCTCCAAGACTTTCTTTTTGGACTCTTTGGACCGCAGGCCGACATAGCTTGAGACTATTTGAGGCAAATAAGTAACAGATTAGAAGCTATTTTGGTTCACAATGTGGTGTCCATAGATTTAGTTAAACTAAAGGATGAGATGGTCCTCGACCAAGTAACTCAGGCGGAGTAACTTTAAGGAGAGTTCTCTGTCATCTGACAGAAGGCAGGCTCATGAAACGGCATCATCACACGGGTAGGGAACGGGAAGAACCTTAGGTCTGACAACCCTTGCTCATTTAGATTGACAAGAGATCGCAAATCATCAAGGTACCCCATCTAGCGTTCACTTTTTAAAGGCAGTGGGATCTACATAAAGTCAGGAATTAGTTAAAAAACAACTATATGGGGAGATATCTCCAAGAGACATTGGACAGTTTGAGCCGGCCAATTATAGAGACCGCGTGGTTTTTTCTCGCCACTTTTTCATAATCGACATACTTCCCGAAGACACTATCCACCGCGCGTTAGGTCAATACAAAGACATTTAATCCAACGGGGCAGTAGGGTTTCATACTTACGAATGCATGCGATGGGACGACTCGCAAAAGCACTGTTAAATTCAACCTTTCCCAAGGTACCGTTTATCATGGGAGAGGTGTTCAACCATCAATCGTCCTTCCCCGATCTACAACTTGCGCGATTTGCAGATGTGAAAGTAAGGACGACGCCTGTCGTAGAGCAGCTAACGCTTGCAGCAAACTCGACTTAAGAAAATCCCAATTATTTGGTCACCAATGCGGTGGTGTCAGAACCCTTTTTAATGAACTCAAACACACTGTGGCGGCTATGATGGGAGAAAAGAGAGGGATAAAGTACCTACCTGCCCTATGTGAAGTCAACGATAGTCCGCGGTCCTTCATATGCACGATCGAACGGAGAAAATCCGAAGTTCGGGTTCGCAATCCGTTATGTGAAAAACGTTTCAGAGTCGTTGCCAAGAACTCTGAAACCTCTCAGTATTTATATGTACCATATACAGGAATCTACAACCAGACAGTAAATCATGAGGCCCAATGATCTGCTTCCAGTAACAGAACAATCAAAATGGGCATACAAAATGCCCTGCCAAAATTGCGAAGCTAGTTATGTTGGTTAATTTGGCAAGCGTCTCGAAACAAGATTGCAGGAACGCCAACTTGCAACCAACCACGAGGTAAAGTTGTCGATAATTCATGGGCGCACACAACAGCTGACCCACAGTTTGGCCCGTAGGACTAACTTATGAAGTCCCCTAAACAGAACAGGTACCTCCTGCGATGCGGGTGGCTTCGAGGTTTGAGGTTTGAGGCTAGGGTTAGGATTGTGCTAGGGATTAGGTTTAAGGCTGGATTAAAAATTAAGGGTAGGGTAAGTCAGGATCAATTTTAGGGTTAAGTGGAGGCTAGTGTTACCCGCCGAGTTAATGTTTAGGATAGGGTTAGGATCAAGATCATGGCGACGGTTTGGTTTTGTACTAGGCTTATCATTGGGGATAAGAAAGGGGAATAATCCGCCCTTTCCGGAATTATGAGATGGTCCACATTTATTACTTATAGGGGACGTGCCAACTCCCATAGCCTTTTTGGGGGGTCACATAAGTCAGTCCCACCGTTTTACCTTATAGAAACGAAATGCGATCGGCCGGGCCAATGAAAAGACAGCCAGACTGGTGTTCGAAAGTTGGTTCTCGACCAGCGCATTTGACCTAGTCATAGACCTTCATACCGGGCGCTAGGAAAAAGACTCAGATCAGTTTGGGCAGGGCGAATAGGACGGGCGAAAAAAGTCATTCGAAGCCAATAGCCGACGCACACGCAGAAACAATGAGGCTTCAACCGGATGTCGCGTGGCCGGCGTGGCATACTGTCTCACCGACGTACCCGCGAGGCAGAAAAAACCCACGCATTATCGACAATGACCACTTTTTGACCAACATGTGAAAAACGTGGTAATGTCGGTGAACTTCGAACCCACGATAGGAAGAGGAATGCTTGAGTACATACAACGCTACTGAGAAGGGCCCCGCTTAACTGTCAATAGACTGTGGATCGTGCCATACGTGATTTTTGGTAAAGGGAGTTTTATGGGTGGGGCAGCACGTTAGAAAGTAAGCTGACAAAATGAAAGAAAACATAGAAATTGCCTGGATTTATGCCGAAAGTCTTGTCCTACACTGTTATGCGACAACGGTAATGAGAGTAGTAAATAAACGATAAACAAAAAGTAAATTTCACAAAATAACGGATTTTGAGTTAAGATGCGAGATCCTGGGCAGTAATCGTTTTTGGTAATGTAATTTCTGCAGCAGCCTGCAAATGTATGCCAAGATAAAACCCCATATGGCACGATCCGCAGTTTACTGGCAGTCAAGTGGGGTCCTTCTCTATACCGCCGCCCAACACTCTTTCCACCTGAGTTACGAGACTCCAACGGGATTAGTTAGGAAATCCTGCTTGGGCAGCGAACTCACTGAGCGGATAACTTGACCAAAACGTGATTAAACTCGCATCTTCCGGTGAGTTCTCGTAGGTCAGGTTGCTAGAGCGTTGTCTGTACACAAGCCCCCCTCCCTTGCCGTCGTGGGTTCCAATCCAATCGAGGCCGCCGAGCGGGACACAAGTTCGCCAGTGGTCGAAATCACAGATCAGGCCAAATTACATGCGTTGGGCACGGTTATAATACTGGGCAGGTGCCAAGGCTGAACAAATGAGGGTGAGAAAGAAGGGTCAACGAACTATTTTGATGGTGCAGACGAGAAAATTTCAGAAACTTGAATATGAGCATAATTTGCTTCATGAAATCGCCTTTTTGTCCATCTTCTTTAGGGGATGATAGACAGGTATGTATATACGACTACTAATAGCTTCTCTGCAGCGATTGACGAAGCAGGACATTGATCCTCAAAACACAAAGCGGGACGAGTGTTTCTCCCACGCTAAAGATAGCCTAGATTGAGGTTGCGCATCCGCGCTTGCTTTTTCATGAGAAGAAGGCAATGTAAACTCATACGTTTACTTGCCGGAACTTGTCGCAAGCGAAAATTGATTTTTTTAGCACGCAGAGCAGGTAAGGCGTGGTGTTTAGTGGGTAGGTCATTTTTTAGAAAACCAGGCGCTTTATCAATTTCAAAAATTCATATTAGCAAATCTGTGCGGTTTGATGCCCTAAAACTCAGTAGAAACGCCTGCTGGCACTCCTTTGTTTAAACTTCATCCCGTTCTCCTGCCCTTATGAAATACTTAGAAATTTACCGCAAAAATGTTCTTCGCAGAGTGGCTATGTTAACTTCTATGCACACGGTAAGCTATTATTTTTTTACGTTTTCGTTTCCGCTAACACGCAATTTAGCAGTTTTCGCATTTTGACAAAGTTAAGTGATTAGGGCTGATGATTTGAAGAAAAAAACTGAACTCACCGGAACAGGTTTATTTGGGTACTGACGTTTTAAAGAGCTTGGTCGGTTCCCCATTGTCAAAACGTAAAATGCATTGAGTCGACCAGAAATTTCAAGTGGCATGTCGCGTTGGGCGACCTCATGCTGATAGATTTTTCGCTTCTCTCGCTGCCTGTTTAGTGAGCGTTTTATCTATGTGTTTTTTGAGTCACCGCTTCGTCGGGGAGGAGGTGATTGAACCTTTTGGGGATGGTCGGTTTGGTGGTTATTCTTCTTCCTCACCAAGCAGACTCGTCGTCGGGCTGTCTATGTATGGCCTTATCAAGTCCAGTGTGGTTACTTGGTCCTGAGCTCCACAGACGTGATGACGTAGGACTTTGCAGGCTGCTGAAGGGTCCAGATGCCTGTTGATGGAGTTGGCCTTGGAGAACCACGCCCCGAATGTTAACCGTTCTGCTTTTCTGCTGCCTCCGCCTAAGATGGCGGCACTCTGGAGATCGAAATCATGCCAAATTTCTCCAACGTGCGTTGCTAACTGAGAGTCGGCTCAGGATCCAGTAATCGCACCGGACTTAAGAAGGCCGTCCGGAGATAGCCCGACGGCGAGTTTACCCGGTGAGGAAGAAGAGAACCACCAGATCGACCACTCGACAATGGTTCATTCATTTCCCCTACCCGAAGAAGCGGTGATTCACAAAGCACACAGATAAAACGCCCACCAACTATCCCCCGAGAGGCCGAGGCAGCGAGTGAAAAGAAAAATCTATCAGCATGAGGTGGACCAACGTGACAAGCCACTTGAAATTTCTGGTCAATTCAATGCATTTTGCGTTTTGAAAATGGGGTGCCAACCAAACTCATTGAAATGTCAGCACCTAAACAAACCTGTTTCGGTGAGTCCACTTTTTTCATCTTCAAGTTTTCGCCATATTACAGTATATATACAACTACGAATGAGAGCGAAAGTTTGAGTCACATGTGTATGTACAGTGCGTGACCTATCTCATGAAATGTTGGCTGAAATTCTGAAATGCGTTTTCGATTAGGAAGGATTACTTGGTCGTGGTTGTGATATTGATTATCTTGTGGCATAATCTTATAAAATTTTGGACTCGGCAGGGTGTCGGCTTTTAAATGCACTTCTTTTCTATCTCCTGTGGAAAGCGTGCTTGGTAAACAAATGACTTCTTAAGTAGCATGCATTTTTCCCATTGATTTTCGATGGTCTTGGAAATTCAAATATATTTTATAGAAACCATAAACAAAAATATGCTTTAATTTAGTCAACCAACTGAGAATCACGTCTGCTTTATATTTTATACTTAAGAAAGGAATATAATTAGGTTTTAAAAAAGTTTTCTAATTGCCGAAAAATTTGGAGCCTGGTCATTCGTTGCATTAGCGCTTAGTGATTACGCTCTACAAGGTGCATGCGTTCCCCGTAAAGAAAATCCCATATTTTTCTATGTCATTAAAGAGATATCATGCAGAGTTCATACAATTTTGCAATGAATGTGGACCATGTTTTACATTTCAAGAGGAGCAGTGGTAAACAGTCAGGTACGATGCTATGTGAGTGAAAATATCGCGGTCTTAAAAAGTCTCATAACTGGAACCTTTTTAAAACCTAATTATACTCCTTTCTCAAGTATAAAATATAAAGCAGACGTGATTCTCTGTTTTTTTGACTAATGCAAAGCATCTTTTTTTTTATGGTTTCTATAAAATATATTTCAATTTCCAAGACCATCGAAAATCAATGGGAAAATGCATGCTACTTTAGTAGTCATTTTTTGCCGAGCACGTTTACCACAGGAGATTGCAAAGAAGTGCATTTAAAAGCCGACATCCTGCCAAACCCAAAACGATATTAGAGTATGCCTTAAGATAATCAGTATCACAATTGCGACCAAGTAATCCTTTCTAATCGAAAACGCATTTCAGAATTTCAGCCAACATTTCATGAGATAGGTCACGCACTGTAAAAGGAAAGAAGGCTGATCGAGCGCTCGAAACAGACCGAGAATTGATTAAAGCCTGGGTTTCAGATGAGAACTCAATTAGTTTATCGATCTGATGCCGGCGTACAGAGCCCTGAGCAGACATCTCGGAGCCTGAGCCATCGATTAATGACTGGTCAGCTCGTCCTCTAACTGTCGCTTGTTCTGTTGCTGCAACTATCCCTAACGATGGACGCCTGCACGACTTCGAAAGCTTAGAACAAGAAACAAACTTTCCGGTGCTCGACCGGTCCTCTGCCTCGTTTATTTATATAGCCGCACTGTTGGGCATTTACAACCAAAGAACGGGATCCAAAAGTAAGGAAATATAGTGAAAAAAGTTCCAATATAAAGAAAACATTGAATTCTTCCATTTTCAACTGAAAAATTGCCATTTATTTTCAGAGAAGCGAGAAATGCGATCAAAAGTCGCACTGTATACTTTAACTTAAGCTTGGAAAAAGGCAAAGTACACGAAAAATCCGTCAGCAAAATATCCAATTTCAGGGTTTTTAAAAAGGGAACTTAGTAGGGAACGTTTTTCAGCTGATCTTAAGTACATTGACGGCTTACGTTCTGGACGTTTATTTTTCTCGATGACGCGGTTTCACCTTTGGGTGAGTATAAATATGATCCACACAGCCATTTGCTTTAGATAGAATGCTTAAATATTCATTGTATCGGTAAAGGCTTTCAAGAAGCATCCTATTTTGAAGGTTTTGATAAACAGATAGAACAAAATCCACATTTATGGCAAACGACTGAAATAACTGAGAATCACGAAGTGTTCGTCGCTATTTCAAGGACGACTGGGAGCATATCGTGTCCCAGCGCCTGAAGTAACGATCAGATGTGGTTGTGTAACCGCAACTGAGGTAAACAAACCCCAGCCACCTGTAATACGGGGTCGGCGGCGATAGAGAGTTTTGCAGTTGAAGCCGAGGAACGCACTGGCGACGAGGCCTAGTAATTGTATGCAAACGAAAAGCCATTTAGAATGCACAGCATTACTTTGAGTGGTTGAGATGCAGTTGCCCTAACCCCTGACTCAAGCCGTCAACCCTAACATATAAACCCAACCCTTAAACCTAAATCTAAACACCAACCCTAACCCACAGCCCTAAACCCTTATTCTGAGACGCCCAGCGCGACAGTTAGAAGCAGATGACAGGCTAAATGCCAAGAAGGACCACCTCCATTGTGCCAAAAAGGTAGAAAGGGCAACGAAGAAACAAGGCCGCCAACGGAACACACAAAGCAGCGCTCAAAAACGCAATGCCAACGCACTCACACAAGCTCCTAAAAATTAAGTAGGTTAACAGTATGGTGTCCATTAGATGCGGCTGCATAACCAAATCTTACCGAAATAACCATAACGAAATTCGACGGAAGGAAAGCTGTCTTATTATACACAAAATGGTACGTTAAAGATTGAATCCGTCAGTTCCATTTACGTTTATTAGTCATTAGCCGGCCTATCAACAGGTAACCTTATGAAAACGTTTGTTTCTCTGACGTCCCTATAGGCGACATTAAGCAAAAACGTGTTTTCCTTAGTAAAAACGCGTTTCGGTAAAGGCTTTCAAAAAGCAACTTATTTTGAACTTTTCAAAAAACAGATAAAACAAGAATCTACATTTATAGTCAAACGACTGAAAACAGAGAATAATGAAGTATTCATCGCTATTTCAGGGATGATTGGGAATATGTCGTGCCCCAACACCTGAAGAAACGGTCAGATGTGGTTACGTAGACGCAGCTGAGGTAAGCAAAGTCCAACCACCTGTAATGCGGGACTGGCGGTAATAGAGGGTTTTACGGGTGAGGACGAGGAATGCACAGCCGACGAGGTCGAGTAATTATACGCTAATTAAAAGCCATTGGGAATGCGCAGCAGTGCGTTGAGTGGTTGAGAAGTAGGTACCCTAATCCCTGGCTCTACCCCTCAAGCCTAACCCCAACCTCTAACCACAGCCCCTAACCCTAACTCTAAACACTAACCCTCAGCCACAGTCCTAAACCCCAAATCTGCGACATCCAGCGCGACAGTTAGATGCAGACGACAGGCCGAATGTCAAGAAGAACCGCAGGCATTGTGCTAAATAAGGTAGAAAGGGCAACAAAGAAACAAGGCAGCCAACGGAACACACACAGCAGCGCACAGCAACATTATGTTAACGTAATCACAACAACTTAAAATAATTGAGTAGGTCAACAGTATTGTATCCATGAGGTGCGGCTACATAACCATATCTTACCGAAATAACCATAAAGGAATTCGATGAAAGGAAAGCTGTCTTATTATAGAAAAATGGTACGTTTAAGATTGCACCTGTTAGTTCAATTTACATTTGTTGGTCAACAACCAGCCTATCATCATGTGACCTTATGAAAACCTTTGTTCCTCTGACGTCCCTATCGGCGACATTAAGCAAAAACGTGTTTCCCTTAGTGTGTTGGAATTTGTACTCACCCTGTAAGCCATTGGCTAACAGTCGTACTTGGCATACCACATTTTCATGAAGGATATCTAGCTGCAAACTTCACTAGAGGACTATTTTCAAACGTTGTTTCACTTGCGAGGTCTTGTTTCATTGGTGTTTTACATAGACAGACTTTCTGTACATCGGAAATCCAAGTTTACCAAGTTACAACGATTTCTGACGCTTTCACCTATTTCCGCTTTTTCCAAAATGATGACATTTCTCAACAAGGCAATAGGGAGTTTAATGTTTCCTTCATCTCTTCAATTCGCTCAACGTCGTTCATTATTATTTCAAAAGTTTGGTCCATTCGTTTGTGCTGGTCTGCGGGTGATTGGCAATTTTTCGTAAATTTCAACACCTTTTATTAGATAGATCACAAACTGTATGCATGGTGGAAGGGCGTTCAACGAAGGGTTTCCAGAACGTTCTCACCCCTTTTGACTTTGGATTCAATCTAGAGCCCTAGCAGGCATTCACAATGCTACCAATGATCTATCCTTCAATGGTTATACGGTATGCTGACTGTTTAAGCAGGATCTACTGCCCAATCAATTCTGAATCCACCCAATGACTGCCAAGCCCACTCACCTAATAGGTGTTTTTTGCGGACTTTAACCTGTCATTTGACCTAAAATAGATTAAACTCAAGGCTCTCGGTCAGGACTAAGGTAGCTAGAGCGTTTGCAGTGTTAAAGTCTTCCCCCTACTGTCGTGGACTGGAATTCCATCGAGGTCGCTGATATTTTCTTAGTTGAGTTAGAGAAGTCTAGTTAAATCTGTTAAAAACATCAATTACCAAAGGCAAAGTACAACTTCGGTGGTTTTTTTCCTGCGTTGCAGCAATAAAAATTCGTGCATGATAAAAGTGAGAGAGGCGGCGACCCAATTTTTTCAGAACATCATGCTGGAAAAACCCTCCATCCTTTGCAAACCTCCTGGAGCTCTCAGTTGATACCGTTTATTTTGCTCTGGTTGATGTCCAGCCTCGCCGTTGAATACCCAGTCATAGGAAAATGATGAAGCGTGTGGTAATTTGCATCTGCCTGCAACCATCTTCCAGGGTGTGATAAGCCGGTGACTTCGTGAAGCGATGACGCAAACCTGATGATAGTGGGAGTGAGAGTTGCCATATGCAGCACATGCTACTGTCTCGTCACGTGGCTTGTTATTTCGAAGTCCAGCCGATTCCTCAGAACTCTCTGCAACACTGCTAAATTTATATTTTGGTCTTGATCTCGATCCCCTCCCAAGTTCAGACGTTTTTTTGGAAAATGTACTATCTCTAATGTTCTGAATTACTTGTCTGTTCTATGGCATGGTTGAACAGTATCCTGAATGACAGTCTAACCACAGGGTCCTCGACGAATGTTCAAGCATTCGATCCCACTTGCAAAATGACTTATCCGCTTGAGCAGGAAGTAACCGTCATATAATGTGTTTTTATGCAAGTTATAAGGCTTTTACAAATGGCATCGTGCGTGACGGCAAAATAATTTGTTCTTTATAACAAAAAAATAAAAATCGTTTTTGCATCTGGAACAGGAGAGGAATCACTTCGAAGGAGGAGTCGTACTTGGGCTTTCAGTCCTTGGCGTCTGACTTCGATTCTTGGAATTTTCACCAGCTCCCGGGAGGTGAATGCCAATCAGAAGCTCGTACAGTAGTGTGCCCAGGATGGCACTCAAGAAGGGTGTGAAGAGAAAGACGACGAATGCGTAGTTGCCATATGAAAAAGCGCTTGTTCCCCAACCTGAAAATTAAAGCACATTTGGAGCCGTTAATTTGTTGACAATCGAGGCAATCGGATGGTCTTTTTTGATAATTCCAACGCAGTTAAACTACTTAGAAGGCGTGCTATAACAGGCTACGAGCAATCTTATTTCCTGTGCGCAGCTATTTCCTGTGTTGTACAAAAAAGTCGCATTGATGCTGTAATAAAATTTTGATCTTGATGGCCCGGAATTTTGTGGTAACGATACCGGCGAAGTGTTTGCGTCGTCAGTCAGTTGGTTCGAGGTGGATGGAACGACCGGAACCTCCGAACCTTGCAGACACTCCGTTGCAGTCGAAATAAAGCACATTTTGAATTTGAATTAACAGATCTGTCTAGAGTAAGTGCTTCCTGATTAGCATAGTTTTTATAGACCGGAGTGGGAGTTGTCTTCTTACTTTTTGGAATATCCTACCTAATACGGAATGTCTCCTGGATCGAAATTTCTCTAAGGGGTCTCAGTTGCTATGTCCAAATCTCCTGGGACTTTTTCTACTAGACAAGGAAACCCGGTTTGTACAGTAGGTGGGCTAACTCATGAAATGTCAACTGAAATTCCGAAATGCCCTCTCGTTTTGAAAAGATTAATTACGCACAGTTGTAAAACTAGCCACCATGCAGCATGATTCTATAATAATTCAGTTACCACAGGATCTCGGCTTTGAACGAACTTCACTTTGGCCGCATGCAAGGACGATACTCTCTGAAAAATGACTACTTAAGTAGCGTGAGTTCTTTTCATGGATTTCCAATGTTTTTAAAGATTTAATTACATTTCATGAAAATTATGCACACAAATATTCACTATTTTGCTTATTCGGTAGAAAATGACGTCTTCTTCCAATTTTATACTGGAAGGAAAGGTATAATTCGGCTTTTGAAAAGTTTTAAATTGTGAAATTTTTTAATACAGTGAGAGGGCCGTTCATAAAACGTCATGTCTCTGCATTTCCCAATGTGGCTTTAAAGATAACAATATGGCTCAAATTCACTGCTTAATTTTACGAAACGCATATGGTCTTCACTTGATGCTGTAGATAAGTGTATGGCTCTCCGTACACGGCAGATATACGGCCTGTTAGTTAGGAAACCCTGAATGCCCATGTTATGGTTGGTCGGGTTCAAAATTTTTAAGAAATCGGGAAAGTTTTTGAAAACCGAATCAAATCCTTTCTTCGAGTACAAAATTAAAGAAAGATGTACTTTTCTACGAATGAGCAAAACAATTGATACCTTTATTCATGTTTTCCACGAAATATAATGATGTGTTTAAGGACATCGAAAATCAATGAGAAGAAAGCACGCTACATAAGCAGTCGTTTTAGAGAGTACAGTTTTTGCATGCAGTCAAAAAGAAGTTCGTTCGAAAGCCGGCAGCCTGTGGTAACTGGAGTGATATAGAATTATTCTGCAAGATGTTCAATTTTGCAACACTACCTAATTAATATTTTCGAAACAAAAATGCCTTTTGGAATTTCGGCTGACATTTCATGAATTAGCCCACCTACTCTAAATGCATGCTGTGTTCCAGTCGAAACAAAGCACATTTTGGATTCCAATACATAGAGCTCTCATAGAGTAAGTAGTTCCTGATCAGCATAGTTTTCGTAGATTGGAGTGGGAATTTTCGTCTTATTTTTAGCTACATTTTACCACATATGGAATGTCTTTTAAGTAAAAATTTCAATAACCTGTCCTCGTTTCTACTAAAAGAGGAAGCCTGGTTTGTAAACACAAAAATGAAAGTTCCGGAGGGCCCTCAGTAAGCCACAGTCTGAATATATTTACTGCTTTCATCATTCCTTATTCAAAAGCGCATTAAGAGGAAGTGGATATTAGTTGACCTGGCTACTTTAGTAGATTTTTGAAGCTAGTTTTTTAACGTTTTCAGTTCATAGTCGTTCTGTTTTCCGTCAAGTATTGTCAACAACATGTTCGTTTTTCCAGGAATAAGCCGTTTGTTTTCTTTCAATTCACCGTCCCGGGCTTTTGGTGAACCAAGTTACGCTTTTAGATGCGGCATAAAATATGAATGCCACAGCCGTCTCTTAAACCATGGTGTGGGGATTTGGAGTGATTCTTCGTTATTGTGGTTGCCTTCAAACACTTCAGGTAAAGATACTTACCGGTGCAGAGTAGTGCCAGTCGGGGTCCCAAGTCGAGAGCTGGGTTGCTGCTGGCGGAGGTGTTCACGGAGAAGTCGTTGTACTTGAGAAACTGCAACACAGATCCGTAGAAAATAATCAGGGAGCGCGACAGGTTCCAATTATTTTTGTCTATTGCCGCCATCATGCCAATTATGCAGACGGTGCCGACAATAAGTTGGTCGATAAAGAGGGTCACCAGATCTGCGTTAACAGAGCCCACCAACACGCTACCCGTGGTTTTCATTCGGAGCTCCCCGTTGTCAAATTTGTCAGCAAAAATTCCTATCTTCTCCCAGTATATCCATATGACGAGTAATCCTCCAAGGAAACCGCCAATTAGCTCTGCCAGCCAGTAAAAGAGCATTTTGATGAAGTTCATTCGTCCGACAAGGGCGTTTGCAAGACCCAACGCGGGGTTAAGGAAGGTCATGCTCTCCGAACCGGCGATACAATTGCCGAGAATCCAGGCAGCTGCATAGCCCACGCTCAGATCAAGCATTAGACCGAAGTCGCCCTCTGTAAGATAGGTCTGGGCAACGGCACCGGTTGCAAAAGCCACAAAGATCAATGTGCCCATGGCCTCTCTGATTAGGTTTCGCACTGTACAGTGACCAGTCAGCCGCATTTTGTCGGCAAACCGGTGTAGCCAGTTAACGTAGGATTCCGTTACGTGTTTCATTCTTTCCTGAATGCCCTGCTCCCCTTCCGCTCTGCTTATATATACGTATAGTGTCACCTGATCGAGGGTTTGTGATACAACAGCAGATGGCAGTATGTGGGTGTGTGGGGGGGGGGGGTGCAACTAGACCAATCGCATGTTTTCGGTACGTAGGCCTGGTTTACCTGGTGGTGAAAAAGGTGTGTGGTTAACCCGGCTGCCGAGTTAGCGTTCCTTCTCTGATCTCCCAATTTTCAAACGAAGAGCGCTGTCGTCCTCTGCGTTACCGGAATTCAGCCAGAGGACAGCAGGGTTTGGGTTCTGTGACTATTTAACATTCTGCGTGCGAGGACAGACGAAATCCAGGCCTGATGCCTGCCCCTCTTTGAAGAACCTCAAGTCGGCTCGCAAATAAGCAGGCGTAAACGGGTCGTTCGAAGAGGTGACTCATTGTCTCAAGTCGTTACTCACAGGCTGGAGGAAGGCCATGATTGGTACTTCGTAAGGACTTGGTCAGCAACAAGACGGTACGGAGACTGTGTCGAGGCGCCAGACTATCTTGCTTTTACCTACCTGTTCATAATTCTTGAACTTCCTGTTTGTTTATCTGGCTGGAAGGAACTCTGCTCAACGGGACGTCGTTCGACATTTAATTATTACTTCTTTCATAACTCCTGTCTTGTACTGATATCCATAGTCCGGGATTGTCCTTTGCGTTCGTAACAGGACTAAGGGCGACATGGATGTCTGAAACCATCTCCGTCAACAGATACGTCAAAACACCCCTACAACCCCGCCCCCGACCCCCCCTGCCATCACGAGCATGCAGCCAGGTGGTGCTGACCACGTCGCGGCCAAAGCCGAACGCTGTCACCGCGCTGTGAGGTAAAGGACGCAAGCCCGATCTAGTCACGGACACTACACCACCCCTTTTTTCCATCAATTGTTCGACTACTTGTTGTACCCACACCACCTCTGATGACAGCCTCCTCTTCGAGTCCGAAAGCTGAGACTTGGTGCTACAGGGGTCATTCGTAGTTTCACTACTGTATAGTCCAGTGCTACCGCTGCCACAAAACGTGCTAGCACCTCTAAATTCACCATTGACACCAATCGTACTAAAATCCCTAAGAATTTTGTAAGATTTGCATTTAGTAACACTATTGTCACTTCAAAAGAAAAGGAGGCGTTCACCGGGAGAGGTGTATTTGAGGTCTGACGTTTCGAGAAGTCGTTTCTTCTGCCCATCTTCAGAGACTGAGCAGCCTTCCTTTTATGGCGCACATTGTTTGATGCCTGGCACACCAATGCCGCCTGTGTGGCTGCATCCGACCCGCATGTCACCGTGACCTGAATCCCGCTCATCTTCGTCGACCGCGGCGATAGTTGACGACCCCGATTGTCCCGCGTCGTGACTGTCCTCCGACAAGAATGTCCGTAAAACCAGATAAGGGGGAGACATATTGATGTGGCGGTTGACAAAGCAGTCGGTAGATATCCAGGCTTCTTGCACCTGCACTATCCTCACTATTCTCATCACTTGTTCTTAGAATATCATTTCCAATATTACATGTCGCACTTCGGCTGGCATCAGCAACATGCATTTTTCCAATTACTACTAATGCACACATAACCACCGTTAAAACAATCACTGCGCCTCAGGCAGTAATACTAACTCTGACCTTGTTACGCTTACTGAAGTTGCCGATACTGTTGCTACCACCGGTGAGATAACACCTCGAATGCCCTAATGTACATTACAGGTGATGGTCCCGGTGGTAATGGGCAGACGATCGTGCCGGAAGGAGGAGAAATGTGGTCCGATTGTAGCATACTTAAATGACCGTACCGCCCATTTTAACTCAAGTATGATCCTGAACTTACAAGGCGGTGCTGCGTTGACTAACTACATCTGACACCCCGGCAAAGTGTCAGTAATTGCGTTTTCATGCTTATGAAGTTGATGAGCGAAGCACAGAAAGACGAAATAACCATTGGATGCCCTTCTGTTTCGATCACGTCATTTGGTCCTTCGGTAGATCATTACGCCTTCTTCTGATTTTATACTCGAAGGCGGGACATAATTCGGTTTTAAAAAACCGTTTCCAATTCCCGACTAATTTTGTACACGCTCTACCGTCATATTTGGATTTAGGGTTTCCAAACTACAAGCCGTACATTTTCCGCATACGGAAAAACACACATTTCTCTACGGTAATAAAGGAGGACCATAAAGGGTTCATAAAATAAAGTAGTGGATTATTTCCACATTGTTAAATTTAAAAGCCACGCTGTTAATTACAGAGACATGACGTTTTATGAACGGCCATGTCACGGTATTAAAAAGTCCCGCAATAAGAAACTTTTTGAAACAAAATCATATCCTTCCTTTGAGTATAAAATTAGACGAAGACGTATTTGTCTACCGAATGAGCAAGAGAATGAATATATCTTTGCATTTTTTATAAAATATAACTGAACTCTTAGGGTCGTCGAAAATCAATGAGAAAAATGCATGCTATTTAAGTAGTCATTTTTCTAGAGTGTAGCTTTTGCATGCAGTCGGAAGGAAGTTCATTCGAAAGCCGGCATCCTGAGGTAACTGAAATATTATAGAATTATGTTGCAGGCTGACTATTCTTAAAACCCTACTTAATTAATCTTTCCGAAACAAAAACGCCTTTCGGAATTTCGGTTGACATTTCATAAGTTAGCCCACCTACTGTAGGCTTACCTCACGGGGCACTAAGTGGACGTCATCTGCGATGGTCGAATGGTGGATATCATGCATTAGTAACTGAGTGTCTGCGATATCGATTGCTTTTGCGTGCGGGTTGGTGTAAAGTTATAGGAGGTGGACAGCTGTCAGTCAGTCATGCAAATGGCTCCCCGTCGGCACGCCTGGCATAAAAGAGGAAGAATTCCTCATGAAAATGAACGACTAGCAGTCGATTGATCCATGAAACCAGTGAGAAGGGCGGTGTGCTGGGTCATGACCATACTGGCTGCGGCCAGACCCGACTAAACAGACCCTAGTCACACTTGAGCTGCTGACGATCAGTATAGGTAAAGCCACAAACGCCTCGCGCGGTGAGTGGAGAGACTGAAGTAACCTGAATTTGCTTTCCAGTCTCGTGCGACAAATACACTGACGAGATGAACAGGTAACGCTCTCAAATATGTCGGCAAGATGGCATGTTCCACTGGGTCCTTTCCCCTCGCATCACTTTGGCAATATCAACTTAGGTAAACATGAATATAAAAAGCCGTACTTTTTTTATGACACAGGGAGAAATGTTGGCAGTTTACCCTGCCGAAAGGACGTCCGTTTGAAGTCCAGCTGCTGACTCCTGACTGATGTCTGGCCGCGTCACGTTAGAGCCACCACGGCTATGTTAATAAGGTGCCTTTAGTAAAGTTAGCTGGTTTGACGACTTGAATCTATTCCGCGGCAGAATTATAGAGAGAAGAGAGAAAATATACGCTCGTTTGAAAGCACAGTAGACGTGCCATTCCATGAAATGTTGACGGAAATTCTGAATTATGTTTTAAATTTTGAAATATTACTTAAGTAGGATTGTAATACTGATTACCTTGCAGAATAAACATACGATATTTCAGAAGTGCTTCTCTCCGGCCACCTGCAAAAATTGAACTCTGTGAAAGATGACTACTTAAGTAATACGGATTTTTGCCATTTCGAATTTATGAGACTATCGAAAATCCATGTTAAATATTCGCAATACTCAAGTATTCATTTTTTAGTGAACTACAGTATGCCCACTCACGGCAAGAGATACGCCGGAGGCCACAGTGAACGGGACGGAAGAACTTAACGATCATTGATTCAGGCGAAAAGAGATGGACATTGTCATCCACAATTCGATCGGAAGGAAGCATCGTTATACTATGATATCAGCTGGAAATACTTAAGAAACACCGGCAGCAGAATAGAACATCCGAAGGACGCTTGAGTAGTTGCCTGTTTATCTTGAAAACAATCGATTGGTATAGTAGTGATAGTAGTAGTAGTAGTAGTAGTAGTTGTTGTTGTTGTTGTTGTTGTTGTTGTTGTTGTTGAAGTGACAGTACTTGTGGCAGTAGTGGTAATAGTAGTAGTGGTAGTGGTAGCAATAGCAGTAGTATTAGTAGTAACTTTAATAGTAATGGTAATGGTAGTAGCAAAAGTAGTAGTATAAAAATTTTGTCCACTTGTTTTGTAGTGCCGGTTTTAATGCACCTAGCGGCATCGGACTGTTTCCAGCCAAAATACCATATTCAGGCTTTGCATTAAACAAATAGGCAGTGCCGAGATCTATTCATATCACCGAAAACAACGTCTGGTTGGAATACAGCAAGCATTGTCTTCTCCTCCTCCTCCTCATACCTAGTGGTGGTTTTGAGACACCAAATCCCGCAGCAGTAAATACTGACTGAAGAACGAAAGTTCGATCTTCTTGTCAACGTATTTGGTCTTTGACCGTCAAAACGTCTCTTCCCTTGCAAGCTCCGCACATTCACGATTGTCTGGCTGTTTCGAAAATTGCATGCATCGTTTGCACTCGGCTCCACAAGGGGTACGTACGCATTTACTGTGCCAATTTCTCAGCCGACTTATCTGCTTACCTTTTGTGTGAACTTACTATCTCCTGTTTATCTAAACCCACCCGGCTGTATGGCCCACACTTTAGCCAACAATTATTAACCTACATTACAATGAGCCAAACGCTTGCGCTGACCTAGTAACTATCGACGGGAAATCGCTAACGGGAAGTCGCCAGCATCCCTACACTCTACGTAAACAATCCTCTCGTGCCAAACAAAAGCCCACCCGACGTCAACGACTGGGTGTTACTTCCAGAATGTCTGAATGCCTCACGTGCCTTCCACACTCATCACAAGCATCTTGGCCCACCTAATTGATCCCGCCTTACTTAAATAGCCCTAGCAGTAGGCGTCATTTATGTAAGTCATTAAATCAGACCACCCCACCCAACCTGCAACCCTGTTATGCATGAAGACTCGGAAGGTGACTGAAAACGTGTCGAAAACAGTGCGCAACTTTCAAAAAATAACTTATGCTGACAATACCGCGTTACGGAGTTTGTTACGCATGGGAAACGGGACTGACGATCCTACAACAAGAATTTGCCTTCTGAAGTCAGTTTGTTCCTTCGCAAATGCTCTTCTCCGCAGGCACAATAACGAGGTTCCTGTCTGCCCTAAACTCTCTTATTGCATCACCTTTGACTTTGGAGGTACAGTATGGTCTGCGAGACGTGAGGAGCGACGATACTTGGTGTCAAAAAGGGTTTTTTCTCCCGGCTGGCTGAGGACTGACTCCACCAGCGCAATCATGTTGGCATCAGCTGGGCTAAATTACATCGGCATTTGTTCCCCCTACCGGTTTCGTCGACAACATGTTGCGCGTGTATGCCGCAGTTTGCGCCGGCCTCTACGGGTACCTATCTTCACTACTGTCGTCGGAATCTATGTCCCCACAATGGCCAGCTTCGACGGGGTGAGGAAAAAGTCGCACTCCTGGCCACTGTACCAAAGGCTGACAAATTGATTAACTTTGGTAACTTTGACGTCCGCGTCGAGGCAGACCACGTTGTCTAGGAGGGAGTGCTGGATTCCAACGGAATCAGGAGCTGCAACGGCCTCACAGTTCTGCGTCTCCTCCTCACCAACTCCGGCATCCGCCGTCAAACGCTGGTGAATCTAATCTCACTTGCGGCGCTGCCTCCTGCTGTGCTTCGTTCTGGTGCGAAGGCAAGATTGAGAGGACGTGCTGCTGACTAAGTCGATCTGCGACGCAGACAGCTGGATGGACCACTGCCTCCAAGATGACATTTCGGCTGCAAACTCGGAGGAAATCACAAGGCAAGCGACCGGCAGGTAAGCAACATAACGACAGCTCGGCCGTCAATACCGACGGTTTAAGTCGTGGGCACACGCCCAGTGCCTTGCACGAGACTTGGTCTATAGTGGTAGTAGATTTGCGTAGTATCCACTGCCTTCTCTTGCCATTCACCCTTCTGGACCCGGTGATAATGGCAACAAGATCAGAGAAGGGTTCGGACGCACGTAGCTGGTGTGGTACGAACCCGGGCTGAGACGTGCTACCATACCCCTTGGTCTGCACGTAAAGAACAAGGGTTTCACACAAAAAGGAAGCAAGGGGTGGCGTGGATCCCAACTGAATGCCAGTGCCGCAAAGGCCGCATTAAGAAGGAGCCATTGTGGAGAGGTGTGGTGGCGCAGTTTGATCGGTTTTTGTACATGTGCATATGGCCCAGTAGTCTCGTGCGGTGGCTGGATATGTGTCGGCAGTGTGGGCAGTTAAATGGACGGCGAGGGGTGTATGTTGGTGCCCCAGGTAGTGATCAGCCAGTGGCCGCACGATAAAATCACAATTAACAACCAGGCTGATATGTCATGTGAAAGTACAATCGCAATTAAGACACACTTGAATCAAGTCCACGTCGATGCTGCTGCTGTTGCCGCTAGTGGTGTTGGTGGTGGTGGTGGCGGCGGCGGCGGCGGCGGCGGTGGCGGCGGCGGCGGCGGTGGCGGCGGCGGCGGCGGCGGCGGCGGCGGTGGTGGTCGTGATGGTGATTACGACTGACCAAGCTTCGGCAGTTTTCTTACCAATAGAAGCGAAGAGACGAAACCCAGGAAGTAGTCTTTAAGAAGGAGCCACGATCGCCGGGACAAGAGCTTTATTAGCCTGACGTTTCGGATCCCTATTCGAATCTATCATCAGAGACAAAAAAGCAGAAACGGATGGTTGCTGCACAAGGGGCTGCGGTATTTATAGGATGCCGTAGCCATGCTACCGCATACCTCTGAACATTCACGGCTTCCCTCTTCATCCGAGATCGTCGCACGTGGTGTGATCACTGTGCTCGACTCGAATGTCGGCCATCAAGCAGTGATCACACCACGTGCGACGATCTCGGATGAAGGAGGGAGCCGTGAATGTTCATAGGTATGCGGTAGCATGGCAACTGCATCCTATAAATACCGCAGCCCCTTGTGCAGCAACCACCCGTTTCTGCTTTTTTGTCTCTGATGATGGATTCGAGTAGGGATCCGAAACGTCAGGTTAATAAAGCTCTTGTCCTGGCGATCGTGTCTCCTTCTTCAAGTTTTCTTACCGCTGTTGGAGGTTTGAGAGGTGGTAGTCGCCGTCGTCGGCGACGATGGCGGGCATCCGAAATGTGATCACTGATGGTGGTCGCAGTCGTGGGGGGTGGGTATGGGAGTGTAGATGAGGGCGCTTGCGGAGGCAGCAATCTGAGTTGTCGGGTTGATGTCGCAGTGGATCCGGAGAGGTCTGGCAGGCCGATTCGTGCGCTGAGCGTTTATTGGCAGTGTGATCACGTTGGGAAGGGTTGGGTGTCGGCGTTGTATGCGGGGGCTGGCGAGACTTGCGAGCTGCTCTTTTGACTCTGGCAACGACGATCTGAGTGGCTTAGTATATTGATGCTCCAGTCTCCACTGCTTTTCTTCAGGCCGGTAGAATCTGAACAATGTCCTCACAGGTCTCCGGGTTGATTTGGAGTTGACTGAGATATTTTTTGAGGATGTCGCTGTAGCGTCAATTTCTTCTCTATGCGGACGAGCAAATATTGCGACATTATCGTAGAAGTGTCGCTAGGCAGGCGTCCGCGTCCAACCTCACGAAGAGGCTACGCTATCCCAGTTGCAGTTCCATCAGCCTACCGTGGATGCTGAGAATTCCGGTCCTTATTAAGACTTTCGTGTAAGGCGTCCAGTTTTGCTTCCTCAGCTTTAGTATTCCCCAGATGTAGATGATGCGGAATTGGTTGGCGACGCAGTGGTTGATATGACTGACGTAAACGATCCATGTCGCCGTCTGCTTTGTACATATTGAGTTTCGCGTTGAGTCGGAGTTCGTGGTAGTTCCATACGAAGACCTTCAAATGGCTGAGTGTCTGACTGGCTTTGGATATCCGATTGACCACTTTTTTGTCACTTTCTGTATTCCTTGACACTGAAATTTCAAGGTACATGAAACTTTCCTCTGGTGCAATTTTTTTCCATTAACTGTGATATGGAGTAAATCGCACATGGTCGGTGCATGACTACTTTCTTCTCCGTGATGATAGTCAGTTCGAAGCCAAAACAACCGGAATCGAGGAGGCCACGCTCCAGTTAGTGTCGACTTCTGTTGTGGTATTTAGCGCACAGTCACCTGCGAAGAGTAAGTCGAAGAGGCGGGTCTCGCATACCCTTGAGGACGCCTTCAGACGACGACTGTTGCAGATCAATGACCACAAATCAACTCTTTTTCAAAGAACACTATTTCCCTAAAAAGTTAATACGTAGATATGCATATGAAAAGTCGAATTTTAAAATTAGTCCTCTGTTGGTCCCTCCTCCATGAACTTATGTCTTTTGCCTGAATTTAAACTTTTATGACCGATTATACCTTACATATTCCCACCGCACTTCTTACTTGTTTGCTTAAACTACGTATATCATGTCGAACGCAAACTAATCTGACATGTGCTTGAATGCATTAAAATTCGTGTAAATTGGGTCGCAAGTTCACCTGGATATCAATTGTAACATTCCGCAACTAATATGCCACATTTGTAGTCCTTGCCTAGCATTTCAGAGCATGCCAATAGATGCAAACAGAAGAGTCCCAGACGCAGTCGTGAAATAGGGGATACGATCTCAGAGATAGGGGTTTGATTTGCCTGTCGTTTCTGATTCCTGCTCGAACCCATCATCAGAGGAACCAGCAGGTACGGGCGGCTCATGCACAAGGGACTGCAGTATTTGTAGGATGCAGTCGTCATGCTACCGTAAATCTATGAATATGCGCGGCTCCCCTCTTTATTAAGGATTGTTGCACTTAGTGTGATGACCTTTTGATGGCCGACATTCGCGTCGTTAATTCCTGCAATTTCATCACGTGCGTTGGATGTTGGCGTGATGATCGCTCGACGATCTGACTCACCGACCCTGGCATTGGTAACAGTGTTCGCTCGTGTGCTCCCTGCTTGGCTAATTACTCCGCTTAGGCGAAGTCTCAGCACCGAGTATTGAATGGGAAGATCATTGCACTTGTTAATAAACTCCCAGTAAACCATCACTCAAGCAGCTCCCGGCTCACGCGGTTATCACATCTTGCGAGAATTTCGGCCTTGTAAAAGTTGAATGTGTGGGCGGATCTCGTCGAATGAGCCGCAGCTTGAAAGCTGGCGTCATTTCTTCGCACGGCTGCAGCGTGTGCAGCCATTCGCGTTCGGAGCTGTCTTCCGATTTTTCCGACGTAGTTGCTTTGCCCACAACTGCACCAGATCCTATAAACGACTCCAGACGTTTCTTGTCGCGGCAACTGGTTTAGTGTTTTCATTACCTGACGCCTGATGGTTGCCTCTGGTCTGCGTCCAACTCCAACACCAAGTGGTTCGAGAGGGCGGCCAACAGCCTCCGCAATCAGTTACGGACAAAGGAACTACGTCGGAGAAACCGTATCTATTGTTGTCTCAGAAGGTCGATTCGAGTACGAATCCGAATCATCGGACAGATAAGGCTTTTGTTCCAACGATAGTAACTTATACTTCCCCCTTTCAAATAAATCAATCAAGAAAAAATGTTCGTCGAAAAACGCTGTTGCGTCCAGGATATCTCACGAGAACAAAAAAAGTACTAGATAATGTACGCTGATCATGGATATTCTCGGAGATGCCTTAGGGCGACGAATGCTGAACAGTTTTCAGTCCATTTGAAAGTTGATGTCTGTCTCCATCTACTCCTCTCCGTAGGCCTCCGCCGGCATTGCGGAGAACATGAGATTGAGTAGGGTGAGAGCAAGTACACAGCCTGCTCCACCCTACTGGTCACTGCGAATGTTTCTCAAGTTGCATCGTTTACCGTTACGCGAGTCATAATCCCATCGCAAAATTGGCGTACGGTTTGGGCATCCAAATTTCGTAATTATCTACCAAAGTTTTTCGTAGTTGACTGTATCGAAGGTCAGCGGCTTCGGCGAAATCCATATAGCATTTCTGGAAGAAGTCCCTGCTCCAAGTGCGTGTGCATATGGCTGGCGAGAACTCGAGCAAAGATTTCGCTTGCAGCGTTTAGTAGCGAGATGGATCTGTGATTGTCACAATATTGTCAGTTTCCGAAGTAACGTACTTGCGGTTTCCCGTCTTGACCGAAGGCAGCGCGTAGTGACGAAGAAGGTAGTGTTCACGCCCAACGGTAAGGAAACTGAACACGGCGACCACTGCGTGCGATACAGACGGGAGGAACATAAGGAGTGCATGCTTCAGTATACGTAGTGGAGAAAGAGGAGGAGGAGGAGGAGGGGTAGGAGGAGGCTACAGTTAGAAGCATAGAACGCACGGGGAGCAGTGAGTTGACGGGATGTAGGGACAAAGGGTGGGGGAAGGGAATAGCCAGAAGGCAGCATAAGGGGTGGTGCAGAGGGATAAGGGGAAGAGCGGACAGCCCAAGTTGCTATGTTGCTGACGGTTCGGAGAATTTGATCAGCTCGCCATTGACAAAGCACTTAGCGCCGAAAATTGGCAGAACTTTAAAAGACTGCCTGATCTCCTTGGTCTTGAACTGATCTTTTTTTCTTCTTTTCTGCCTCGTCCTTAGCGTAATCCGAGCAGTTATCAAGTCCTTCAAACATATTTTGAGAGGATAAAGTAGAAAAAGCATAAAAAAATATAGATCAGTTCAGGGTCACCTAGCTTGGCCAGTCATTTAAATTTCTGGTCGATTTTTGACATCACACAATTTCACTATGGAGACATGACCACGTTCTCCGAAACGTCAACAATGCGATCGGCGGGTGCTCCATATACCATTGTTATTACACTCGATCGCAACCGATAGGACAGCGGGCCAGTGACTTAAGGCTAAATGCGTGAGACTTCAAACCAACAGAACGAAGGTCTATGTCAATAGTAGTGAAAATCCGACTCCCAGGTGGCATATCAAAAGAAGAGGGGGCGTTCACCGGGAGGGGTTTATTTGAGATCCGACGTTTCGGGTAGTTTATTCGTCTACCCATCTTCAGGGACTGGGAGGTCCTGTGCACAGCACTCCTTATTATGGCGCCCTTTGTCCAATGCGTGATCCGCCAATGCCGCCTGTGTGGCTGCATCCAACCCGCATGTCACCGTGACCTGAATCGCCCCTGTCGGCCGCGGTGATGACTGACGGCCCCGATTGTCCCGCGCCGTGACTGTCCGCCGCTAAGAAGGTTCGTAAAGTCAGATAAGGGGGAGGCAAATTGATGTGGCGGTTGACAGAGCGGTCGGTGGACATCCAGGATTCTTGCAATTGCCTTGCTGTGTGATCGCTGCCCCGGCCCACAATCTTAACGGCGTCAAAGTTGAAGATGTGTCCCATTTGCGCGGCATGGGTTGCTACCTCCGACTTTGGGTCCAACCTTCGCACGGCCAACTTATGCTCGTGCATTCGCGTTCGCAGCCGTCGGCCGGTTTCCCCAACGTAGTTGCAACTTCCGCAGCTGCATTGAAGTCGGTAAACAACGGCCGACATCTCCTGCTTAGGGATCGGATCTTTCGGCCGCATCACTTGCCGGCGGATTGTTGAGTCAGGCCTGTGGGCAACACCTATTCCGAGTGGCGCGAGTGATCGAGCCACGACTTCGGAGACCCCTTTAATGTACGGAATGCTCCGCCATGAGTTTGGCTGACTATGCTCCTCGTTCCGTTTCTTTGGCTACCTCCGGCTTCGTTCAATGAATGCCCGCGGATAGCCACTGGCTCTGAAAAGTTCTCGGAGGAGCTTTATCTCATCCAGTTTGGCGGCTGGCGTGCTGCAATGAGTTTCCACCCGTCGGTACAGCGTGCGGACACAGCTTCGTTTGTGTCGTGGCGGGTGGTTGCTGTTGTAGCTGAGAATTTGCAGCGTGTTCGTCGGTTTTCTGTAGATCGACGTCTCTAGTTCGCCATTTGGTTGGCGGCAGACGAGAACATCCAAGAATGGAAGTTTGTCCTCTACTTCCTATTCCATCGTGAACTGTAGATCGGGGATGATTGAGTTCAGTACTCCCGCATAGTAGTTGATTTTATCCTGGTCTATGATTACGAAGGTATCATCAACGTAGCGTGCCCAAAACTTGGGTTTGTACTCCTCGAATAGTCGTCTCTCGAGTTTTTGTAGAACCGCCTCGGCAATGCGTCCGGAGATTGGTAAACTCATTTGTGTGCCCTTGATCTGCTCGTATGTGGTCCCTTCGAAGGTAAAGAATGTCTTGAGGCAGAGCCCCATGAGTTCTATGAGATCCTGAGCTGTGGGCTGGCCATAGCCCCCGTCGTAATTTTGACGTAGCAGGTCACTGAGCGTTTCGACCGCAAGGGCCTGTGGTATGGACGTGAATAGTGAGACGACGTCAAAAGACACCATCCTTTCATTCGGTTCGATCGTGACTGCCCTTATTTTGTCAAGGAATTGTTCTGCTGAGTGCACCGTTGTTTGTGAGCCTGCAGTTAGGAATCTTATGTATTTAATTCACAGCGCGAAGTTACCCACCCTCATCCCTTAAAAATATCGTACGCTCGTATAGTGTCTACAGCATTATTCCTATACAGAAGGGCAGCTATATCCCGATGGAGCAGGCCTACACAGCTGCGGTTAGCCAGCAGCACTTATGATTGAGCAGCAGTTCAGACTCTCACAAGTCATTTCTCACGAAGTCGGAAGCGTTCGAGCAGGAGTACGAAACGTCAGGCTAATGAAACTCTTGCCCTAGCGATAGTGTCTCCATCTTCAAGACCACTTCCTGGAAATCGTCTCTTCGTTTCTATTGGTATGCGGAATTTGTCCACGAGCCCTCTCGTCAGATCTAACAACGGACACGGCTGACATCGCCTTCGACCTTACGGCACTGCGAATGAGCTAACAGATGAGAATCGAAATGCCCGAATTTGGAAGATGATATTCCCGTTTAAAAGGCAGCTGCAGCGATTCAATGGTTTGCACCGAGACGGACGTTGAATTGATCCTTGGGGCTCACATTTGATGTTGGGAAGTAGGGGCTAGTTGGAGGTCTTCTTTTGATGGGAGAACAATCAAATTGATGGGTAAGTATAACATGCTTGAATCTCCACTTCCCCACCCAACATGCAAATGAGGGCGGAAAATACTGCCAAGTTTAGAAAGCCTGACTGCAAGCCTTTCTCCAAAGGAGCCACTTTATGGCTGACTTGAGACTGTATAGGCAGCTCACCTGGTGCTGACTGACACGGAAATGACTGTCTACCGAAGAACTCGCGGCAAATCTACCCTGACTGCCGCAGTAACGACGAAGCGCAGTCCCTCCCACCACCTCTCATCGTCCTAGGCACTGTTGTTTTGGTCGGTTCTAACTCAGTTTTTCTTAAAGACAGATGAAGTGCACAAAAGAGTCATCGCATGAGAAAAGTCTGTTTATTCACTGCGAGAAGGTAATCAAAATCATATTTTGAAATTATTCCCAGTGGTGACAAAGCGGCTCGAGCATTCTTCTCATGCAGAAGGGCTGCTGCCTTCTGGTGGAGCGAACCTAAATCGCTGCAGTTAGCCGATGGCACTTCTGGTTCAACAGCAGGTAAAAGCTCAAAAGTCATTACTCATGACGTCGGAAGAGTTTCTGATACCCATAATATGCGTTTTACCTAATGGTCATGTAAAAGCAAGATAACACAACAGAGTCACCTCAGCCTCGAACAGATTCCAGACGTGGTGATGAACCGTCCGTCATGGTTGCACAGATTCAGACAGGTTATTTCTCCTACCGTGGCGGCGTTGATTATGTGCAAACGGTCACGATGGGGTCAATGTCGGAGATCAAAACCCACAACGTACTATCCTGGTGTGTCAAAAATTAAAACGTTTGACAGAAACCGCAGTTTCACAGTGTGAATGTGAAGTTGTCCCAAACAACATATATGACTTAAAATTTTGCATTGGCGGGGAGGATATTGGGTAAGGAACAGGGCGTTCAGGCTTTGGAGACTAACGCGATCCGTTGCACAACCAATCACATGACAAGCAGTAGTAAAATAAATAGTTCATTATTTCATGTCTAAAAGGTAAGTCAGCCATTTCGTCAACCAGATACCTCCAGGCAATTTCGACGCATTCTTAGCTGGCGAGTTGGTCACGACGTAAGTTCATGTATTCCGAATTCTCAGTTAAGGGATGTATGAAGACAAGCCTGCAAATGCAGATTCATGTCCTCAGAAAACCCATATCATTTTGGTGGATTTATGCATTCCAATCTAGTCAAACCCTGGGTCGGCTCTCAGTTTAACTTTCTCCCTTTCTGCCATCGACTCGGCTATCTTCATCGAATCGGTGATTAGATTCCCAGTCATAGTGCCCCTCTGCTTCTTGCTTCCACCTGTAGGTCAAACCGTCTGTCCAAGATTTTCCTCACATTGCCCCGGACAGCGGTCCCTCATAATTGCTAACGAATCTACAAACTAGAACACCATCTGACCTGCTACCATTTCTCCACATCGTTCGATGTGCACTCTACTTGCGTTCTCCTGGCCTGCCTAAATCCCAGAAACAGGTTTTTGAGCGAATAGGCCCTTTATTCCACTGTTTCCTGTCCTGTCTTCAGTTAGGAGGATATGTAGGGGAATCCTGGGTGTTGTTCACGGCGTCCGACTGCACTTTCCCCTTCCCACGCTGATTCGTCTACCCAAACAAAGACAGAGCAAATGGTTTTGCGATACACTATTTCGTCCTGCTCCTCTTTACGACCCCAATCGACATGCCAACAGAGAACTTTTGAACAGCATTGTCAGTTATTGCAATCTCTCCGCACAATACTGTCTGCTGGCTTAAGATCCACGAATGGATTGCTCCTACCCGAGAGTCGCACAACTCTGTCTGTCTTCTGGGCTTATGGTTTTTCAGCTAAAATGGTCACACCTACGGAGATCCCAGTTAACCACCTGGCTGACTATATGTGTTGCATGCGTAAACGCTGATCGGAATTTGCTGAACTCTGCCCAATCTATGCAGCTTATACTGAGGCATGTTGATGGGATAAATGGAAACAAAGATTAAATCCCTTTATCAAGCAGAAGTGACAGGTACGATTCCAAATCGGTGTAGATTTTTCGGACCGACCGTTCTTTGTTGGTCATTCGAAAAAACTTTTGAGAACAGATAACGCTACGACAGGCTTGGGAGCATATGTGCGTGCTACGTTGATGTCGCTTTTCGATGGCGTACAAAGCTGCAATTCGGCATTAATACTCCACAGAGGCGTCCTTTGTGGCGATAATAACATGCGGATTCCTGCCTGACAAGTAGTGGCTCTGACAATTTATGTAAGCTGAAGCTCTGCACGTCCTCTTACCTCACTTTAACAAATATCCAATCCATGAGAAATACATGCAAGTACACGAGGTCATTTTATCATACTTTGCAGGCATGGATGACGGTTAGTGTCTTAGGATGTACGAGTACTGCGCAACGCGCTTCCACCCTTCATAGCAGCAGTCTGTCTACAGTCAGTCTCATGTGCCTGGTATTCCAATACTGCCAGATTATCTGACTTACTTTATGCTGAATACGCAGAACATCCGCCTTGTGGCAAGTGTCGTAAAAGTCACCTCAACTGAAGGTCACCGATCTGCCGTGATTGCGTTTATGACTCGTCTGGAGGTCCTCATCTAAAGTTCTTGGAGAGAACAGGTCCGTCAGGATAAATAAGTGAATAACACTCACCTAGCGGCAGATGGCCCATTACAGTCAACGCAATGTCAGAAATCGGCTTTATGCTAGAATGGATCATCCGGCGAGAGGAGAGCTCCGGGCATTCCTGAACTGGAGCTGCACCACGCCTGGTGGGCAATGGTATGCAAATCAAAGGTTGCCATTCGAAACGCTTCTTTGTCTTTGCTTTTCCCGTAGAGTAGTCAGCAAAGTATTCTGCTGTTTAACCTTGCAGCGCAATCGGAGGTCTGTTTTTACCTTTTATCCAAGGCTGGACAAAGGAAGTGCTGTTAAGACAGGGTATTAATATCATTGGGGCTCATATTAGTAGTTTGACAGTAGTGGACTGCCGAAAATCAAAGACGGGTATTTAAAATGTTAAAGGGAAAAGGAGAAGGAAAAAGACGAGACGGTAATGTTTTAATTAACAAGCAATAATCATTAAATAATAAAAATGATTAGAAAAGAGGCCTCAAAGATTACGTCCAAGGTAAGACAAAGATACTCCTCTATTAATTGTTGTGTTTGGGAGCTAGACCACACGAATGCCCTTACCACCGATGACGGGCTAACTACTGGCAACTTAAAGATGCCATTAAGCGGCGTAAGCGGACGGCCAATCGAATTTGTTGGAAAATTTCCCAGTGCCTATGGGAAAGTAAAAAGGTATCGCGGTCAAGTAAAGGCGGAAAGTGGCGACATAGAATGCGCCAGTTCCTTGACAGAATTATAGCCTGAAACACAAACTGGTATTTACAATCATGCAGTTGTTCAAAAAGTGAAATTGCGAGTTCAAAACAATAAAATTCATAATTAGACTGGATTTGAGAGAGCATGGAATAATGGAAAAAGGCGTGCTGATGATATTAAAAAAGCTCAGGCGGAATGGGCAGAACTAATAGAAATCATAATGGATTTAGTCCTGTTAATCGTCGAATCCCACGAAGCATCAGAGCCTTTATACTCAAAATCAAAAAAGTAGACGTCGAAGGAATGAGAGATAATCAGAGGAGCAAACTAACTAACCTGGCAATAATATGGAGTACAGAAGTATTCTTCTACTTGAATACCTTCTTTGAAGTCTAGCACGTGGGATATTCGCTCCAAGCAGAATGTTTTGCTTTTGGGTGTGGGTATGAGGTCCTGCACGCACGCACATACATCCCAAATCCTTTTTTAGGAAGCCACACAGCCCCCAGGGCTTTCCCCAAGTAAAATATACAGCGCAGAGTTTCCGCTAAAAAAATGCGTCTTCTCAGGTGCATTTGAATCACCGTAAACAACGTCTAATTTGCATTCAGCATGCGCCGTTACTATCTCCCTCCCGCCCCAGTTCGTGTTTTCCGGTATAAGTATGTAAGGTACGCGATAACTTCATTAGCCGATTTTAACACCCACGCACCCACCCACCACACACACACACACACCTCTGACGATACGCATCCCCGTTTGAAGATCCGGTCCCTTCTCCTCAGACCATCCGTCATAACAGCCGAGTTCTGCACACATCAACGGGCTAGGGCTTACACCTAGACCAACATATCACCCAAAACATGGCGGTGGGGTCAGGAGTAGGCGACCACCCAGGAGACAACATAGAAGCCGGATTGCATTTATAGCAGACGAGTGCAGGCTGAGTCGTGTAGCCTTCTCTATCGTCCCCGTTTATGCAGATCCAATCAGATGAACAAAGTTGATGTTTCAACTTTGTGCACGCCCTCACCATTTCTTAATCAGTGCTTGTGGCTTTTATAAGCAGTTCGGTATCTGAGCCGTTACATTTATTTTTATATCAAGGTCACTGGCGGTGGTAGTAGTAGTAGTAGTAGTAGTAGTAGTAGTAGTAGTAAGTGTATGAGTGGCGGCGCAAATGACAGGTATACTGGGGATGTTAGGTGTAATAACATTTGTGGTGTTGGCACTAGCACCGCTTACTCAGTTCCTGTGTGCTCTATCCACAAATGACCGATCAGACCGATGCGTGATCCATGTGTGCTGTGGCAGTGTGGACAGTTTTTTGGTCCATTTGAACAACTTTCAAATCAACTTACTGACACAGTAAGGTCCTCGTGGTACACGGGGATCATGCGTGGTAATAGACTATAGCATTTTGAATTTAGCCCTAGTTGTTCACTAACTAACGGGGAACTCGGGTTGGCACATTATGTTCAGGTCGAATTGTCTAAGCAGTAAAGTGGTTGCATATGACTCAGTGTTGTCTTTTCGGGGCCTTTGTGAGTAAACGGTCGCCCTACGAACTGTTCGTGAACCAAGGTAATGGGACACAATCTAAACCAGTGACCATCAGACCTCGACAACAGCTTCGCACCTTTAACGGAGTTGGTAAGGAACTACCATTTTGCAAAAGGACGACTGCAAATATCCTCAGAGCGACTTACCTCACCCTTATCCTTGTGTACATGTAGAAATCTGACAGTCTCGTCGATGAGATCTGGAAAATAAATGCAGTTGTGGTAGTCTAGCAAGTGGGAAAGTCGTTCCAAGTAGAATGTTTTGGTTTTGGGTGTGGGTATGAAATCCGGCCCGCATATACATCCCAATGCCCGTATTAGGAAGTCACGCAGCCCACGGGCTTTCCTCAAGTAAAATATGCAACGCAGAGTTTCCGCTAAAAAGGTACGTCTTGTCAGATACATTCGAATCACCGTAAACAACGTCTAAGTTGCATTTATCATGCACCGTTACCCCCCCCCCCGTCACCACTTCCTCCCCCCGCCCCAGTCCGTGTTTTTCCCGGAATAGGTATGGAGGGTGCGCGAGAACTTCATCAGCCGATTTTAGCACCCACCCACCACACACACACCCCTCTGGCGATGTGCATCCCCGTTTGAAGATCCGGTCCGTTCTCCTCTGACCATCCGTCATAACAGTCGAGTTCTGCACACAACACCCCTAGGGCGAAATAACTCCCAAGCATGGCAGTGGGATTAGAAGTAGGCGACCGCTCACGAAACCGCAGAGAAACTGGGCAGACAATAACAGCGGATGTCGAAGTAGGCGAGTGCGAGACCAGTCGGAGGACTTTATTCGCCACGCATGTTTATGAAAATCAGAGTATAAACATAAAATATATGCTTCAACTTTGTGCAAGCCCTCACCATTCCATAATCAGTGTTTACGGTTTTATAAGAACTTCGCTTTCTGAGCCATTGCATTTATTTCAATATCAATATTAACAGCGGTAGTAGTAGTAGTAGTAGTAGTAGTAGTAGTAGTAGTAGTAGTAGTAGTAGTAGTAGTATGAATGGCGGCAGAAATGATGGGTATATTGATGATCGTAGGTGTAATAATATTTGTGGTGTTGACAATAGCAACATTAGTGGCATTTTTTACAGTAATAATGATTTTAATGGCTGTAGTACTGCTATAAATAGCAGCAGAAATGAGGGGTGTACTTGTGACCTTATTCACAATAGTACTTATGGCGTCGGCGACAGTAATAGTAACTGAAGTACTAACAAATGTAGCAGTTGCAACGCCGTTGACGAAATCAGTAGAGATGCCAAAGCATTCCTGACGCTTTGTATTTTAGAAGTGAGTATCAAATGTGACAGTGGTAGCCGTAGTATCAGCAAGCATTTTAAGACTAAGTAAGACAGTGTACTATTGGGAGTATCGGCAGTGACGGAGATAGCATAAATTAAATTGATACCATAGCTATAAGGTATAAATACCATTGCCTGCATTTTATTGGTTGTGGTGAAAGAACTTCCACTAGAATTAATAAAAGTAGGTGTCGTGGCATCATAACTAGCGTTATCATTCTATTAGTATGATTACCATCAGGGTTATGGATACTGACATTGGTGATAGCTTTACGATACTCGATGCGACGCTCGTAATCATAGTTCTAGTAGTATGAACGATAGTATAATGGTTACGGAGTGTTGTTCCGCCGAAGCTGAAAATCGACGCGGTTACTGAGGCTGAGTGGGAATGTAGCGAGCAGCCATCATGACCGATCTGGCGTCATTGTTCAAGACCCGCTGCTTCAAGGTCATCCACCCATTTGTTGTGAACCGCTCCAGACGCGCTGATCTGAAGCCACACGATCGACTTCAGCTCGAACACAACTGCGTCCCCACAGCGTCGCGGCCACCCATGTGCCACTTGAACGCACCTCCGCCCTGCAACCAGTAAAACAAGCCACATGGACACCACACCTCGAAAAATGCAGCACACACACCGATTGGAGACCACTTGATCTTGGGGCCCACGAGCCTACAAAAGCGGCTGTCACCACTGTCCCAGAGAATCTCAGGTTTGACTGGACGCAGTCAACCCCAGCCCTGGCTTCGCCAGTGGCCACTGCTGCCTGAGATGACAACTCCGGGTTATGTTTATATTAAACCCCTCATTCAGATGCTTTCCGTCTTCTCCTCACAACATGAGATTTGACTTGGTACTTGTAGCTCACAGAACACACACTGTCTCCGCCTTGGTCACCACAGGAATACTTATTCTAACAGCCTGTTAATTGAATAAAAGGATGTGGTAAGGGAAGCTGGAAATACGGCGACGCAAATGGCTGACGTTTGGACTCCCTAACTGCGCAGTTTAGGGATTTTTGAGGAGGTATACGAGGTCATCTAGGGCTCAGGATGGTTCCTACTCGGTAAAATGCCCTACACATAGATCCCAGATGGACGAGACGGGACTACTGTAGATTACGGAGGACCGATAATGAACCTTCGCGGAATGCGTCTGACCGAAGGGGTTGAGAGAGGCGCAGCCACGTTTTTTACAACTGATAGACTAATCGACAGCACGTGATCTATCTCATGAAACCTAACAACAGAATTTCCGGACATCATAAACGTTGCGCCTTTTGCTCGCTCGTTCGGCCTCTTCAAAGAAGAGACCTTTGTACAGAACATGTGTCCGCGTAATTTTCTCAAGTAAAATGTTCATAAATTTGAACAAAGATGGACGTTGCCATATATTCAGGCAATTTCCTATGCTTATACCTGTCGTAGACTTCGGCTGGGCATCGGAGCGTGTTCTTTGACAGAATGGTAACTAGCTCTCAAGGATTTTAAAAAAACAGAACTTACCGCACTCGAATATTGTTTTTTTTTCATTTGACACTAACCGTGGGAACTAGTCTCCTGACACTCTGGTTATTTTTAAATGAACCAAGAGTTGTGTCCACTTTTGAAAGTCAGATCAGCAGATCTGTGTGATTTCGTGCCGCGCTCTCTCCTCCTCCCACACCTGAGCCCGGTGTCAAGACAGAACCAAGAAAACCGGGGGTGGGAGAGGTCGCAAGTGGCTGGCACAGCCGAGGCCGCACCTAGGCGTGCCGCCACACCCGACTCGGATCCCACACAGAGGGAGTGCAATAGGGTCACATTAAGAAGGAGTCATTGCAGCCTGACTCCTAGACCACCGGTCGGCCACTCCACGCAGACACACACAACACTGGGCCGACTGCGAGGTCCATGTTATCCCATCAGTTTGCAACCTTCCACGCCACGGCTTTTAGCGCACCGTGATAGCTTGAAGCGGGTCAGATTGTTTGTAGTGAGGAAAAGGCTCTGATACGTCGATTTCACTATCTCTTCCCATTCCCGGACCCCAGCCACGGCCACGTCTCTCACGCAAGTGAGAGACCCGCCGTTCAACCCCCGTTATGTGAAATCCTAATGTGTGTGTGTATGGGGGGCCAGGTCGTGCTGTGGCGCGCGCAGGCATGGTCAGTCGACCATGTCAGCCACCGCGCCCATTCCCCACTCCAGTTTGCCGACCGGCCCGGACGGCGGCTGGAGTGTGGGAGTGGGAAGGGAGAGTGAGGTCGACGACTCAGCGCACTTGCTCCTCACTATAATCAATCTGACGCGCTTGAAGCTATCACGGCGCACTAAAAGCCGTGGCTTGGAAGGTTGCCAACTGACGGGATAACTTGGACCTCCTCCTTGACTGGAGGTCTGAGAGTCAGGCTGCAATGGCCCCTTTTTAATGTGGTCTTTATGGCACTCCCACCACAGTGTGGGATCCGAGCCAGGCGTCGGCGATACGCCTAGGCGCGGCTTCGACCGTGCCAGCCTCCAATATCTGTTGTGTTGGTTGAAATCGTGGTTATTTGTTGGGTGTACCAGGGGGTGCGGAGGGGAGCGCCAAGGCGAAGATCCGTCCGAGCCATCCACCTGCGACCTCCCTCGTCTTCGGTGATCTTGACTCTGTCTTGACACCGGGCTCAGGCGGGGGATGAGGGGAGAGTGTAGGAAGATGCAGGGCAAGTCTACCGGCACTATAAACCCCTGCGCAAGTCACCGTCCCTGCTCCAACCGCTGCTGCAGCTGTGGGGCACACGGTGGGCATCGTCGAAATCGACGGTCGAACTATCGTGTGTGTGTGAGGGGGGGTGTAGGGGTGTCCAGCGGTGGGTTCACGTAATTGTCGTAGTGGTCGTTCACTTGCTTGCAGGTGAGACTACGCCTAGCGTCCATTTGGTGGCACCCAAATCTCACCAGTGGCCCCACGTAGCAAGCAACCGGCGCACACTTTAGTTTGAACTCAAATCATGATTCTCTTGTTCATTCCCGCGGGTTTGAAAATGTGGTCTTCAGAATTCCTCTCTCTCGCTCTCTCTTCCCCTCTTGTCCCAGCAATCGCGTCTCCTTCTTCACGAGTGTTTAGGGCTTTAATCTGCGAGGAGAGCAGAAAACACAGCCCAATGACTGTCGACAGCACAAAGACTTGAAGAAAAAGAAGAAGAAGAAGAAGACACGATCGCGGGGACAAGAGCTTTATTAGCCTGACGTTTCGGATTCCTACTCCAATCCACCATCAGAGACAAAAAAGCAGAAACGGGTGGTTGTTGCACAAGGGGCTGCGGTATTTATAGGATGCAGTAGCCATGCTACCGCATACCTATGAACATTCACGGCTCTCCCCCCTTCATCCGGGATCGTCGCACTTGGTGTGATCATTGCTTGATGGCCGACATTTGAGTCGATAATTGCTGTTATTGCATCACGTGCGTTGGATGTTAGTGTGATTATTGCTCGACCATCTGCTCCACCGACCCTGGCGTTGGGAAAAGTGTTTACCTGTGCGCTTCCCGCGGGACTAATTACTCCGCCTAGGCGAAGTCTCAGCACTGAGTATGAAAGGGAACGTTCATTGCACTTGTTGATGGACTGGGGGCAAGTAAACCATGATTCCAGTAGCTCCCGGCTCACTCGGTTGTCACCTCTTGCGAGAATTTCGGCCTCATCGAATTTAAATGTGTGGCCGGATCTTGTCGAATGAGCCGCAACTTGAGAGCTGGCGTCATTTCTGCGCACCGCTGCCGCGTGTTCGGCCATTCTCGTTCGGAGCTGTCTTCCGGTTTCTCCGACGTGGTTGCTTTGTCCGCAACTACACCAAAACCGATAAACAACTCCAGACGTTTCTAGCCGTGGCAGCTGGTCTTTCGGTTTCATCACCTGGCGCCTGATGGTTGACTCTGGTCTGTGTTCCACTCCAACCCCACGTGGTGCGAGAAGGCGACCGACAGCTTCCGAAACGTTCTTGACATACGGAAGTGCCCGTCAAAATTTGGTGTCCGTGCGGTTAGGCCTTTCGACCCTTTTGCGTATGCACCGGTCGACGAAGTTGCGCGGGTAGCCATTGGCTTTGAAGACCCGTCGGAGGTATTGTAGTTCAGCAATTTTGTCTTCCGGCTCACTGCAGTGCGTTTCGACACGCTGATAGAGCGTCCTTACACAACTGAATTTGTGGCTGATTGGGTGGTTACTGTTGATGTTCAGTACTTGCATCGTATTTGTCGCTTTCCTGAACACTTTGGTTTTTAGTTCACCACAATCTTTACGGCATACGAGGACATCCAGGAAGGCCAGCTGGTTGTTATCTTCCTCCTCCGTCATAAATTGAATGTTCGGGAAAACGGCGTTTAGATGTTCTTGGAATGTCAACACCTGATCCCGTTCGATGACGACGAAGGTATCATCCACATACCGGGCCCAGAATTTCGGTCTGTGGTGTTGGAAGACCAGCGATTCTAACCGTTGCAGGACCGCCTCGGCCATGAGTCCCCAAATCGGCGAACCCATTGGTGTGCTCCTCACCTGTTCGTAGATTGACCCGTCGAACGTGAAGTACGTCCTGAGACAGAGCTGAAGGAGCTGAAGGAGTTGGGCGTGTCCAAGACGGTTCTCCGTTGCATCATATTTGCTTTGTAGTAGCGGCTCAATTGTCTCGATCTCCAGGTCATGGGGAATAGAAGTAAAAAGGGATGTAACATCAAAAGATACCATGACTTCCTTTGGATGGAGGCTTACCCCTTTGAGTTTCTTCAGAAATTGAGCTGACGAAGGGACCGTGGTGTCTGACTCAGCGGTCAGGAACTTGAGACGCCGGAACAGCCACTTAGACAGTCCGTACGTTGGAGTCCCTTTGAGCGACACGATGGGTCAGAGAGGAGCGCCGTCTTTGTGCACCTTAGGGAGGCCATAGAATCGGGCCAAAGCCGTATCTTGGGTTCTCGCCATGCGTCTGTCGGTCGGTGTTCTCCCCAGTATACCTGTCATTTGTACCGCCACTACCACAACTACTACCATTACTACTTCTACCACCGCCAGTGACCTTGATGTAAAAATAAGTGTAACGGCTCAGATGCCGAACTCCTTATAAAAGCCACAAGCACTGATTAGAAATGGTGAGGGCGTGCACAAATTTGAAACGTGAACTTTGTGTATGTGATTGGATTTGCATAAACGGGGACGATAGAGAAAGCTACACGACTCAGCCTGCGCTCGTCTACTTTAGACGTTAATCCGGTTTCTATGTTGTCTCCTGGGTGGTCACCTACTCCTGACCCCACCGCCATGCCTTAAACTGACTTAGTCTAGGTGTAAGCCCTAGCCCGTTGATGTGTGCAGAACTCGGCTGTTATGACGGATGGTCTGAGGAGAACGGAACGGATCTTCAAGCAGGGATGCACATCGTCAGAGTTGAGTGTGTGGGTGGTGGGTGGGTGGGTGTTAAAATCGGCTGATGATGTTCTCGCGTATCTTACATACTTATACCGGGAAAAGCACGGACTGGGACGGGGGGGAGTGTAACGGCGCATGCTGAATGCAAATTAGACGTTGTTTACCGTGATTCGAATGCACCTGAGAAGACGCACCTTTTTTAGCGGAAACTCTGCGTTGTATATTTTACTTGAAGAAACCCCTGGGGGGCTGTGTGACGCTTCTAAAATACAAAGCGTCAGGAATGTTCTGGCATCTCTACTGATGTCGTCAACGACGTTGCAACTGCTACATTTGTTAGTGCTTCAGCTACTATTACTGCCGCCGACACCATAAGTACTATTATGATTAAGGTCACAAGTGCACCCCTCATTTCTACTGTTATTCATAGCAGTACTACAGCCATTAAAATCATTATTACTGTAAAAAATGCCACTAATGTTGCTACTGTCAACACCACAAATGTTATTACACCTAAGATCATCAATATGCCCGTCATTTCTGTCGCCATTCATACAACTTCTATCATTACTACTACTACCGCTGTTAATATTGATATTGAAATAAATGCAATGGCTCAGAAACCGAAGTCCTTATAAAACCGTAAACACTGATTATGGAATGGTGAGGGCTTGCACAAAGTTGAAGCATAAATTTTATGGTTATACTTTGATTTTCATAAACGTGCGTGGCGAATAAAGTCCTCCGACTGGTTCCGCACTCTCCTACTTCGACATCCGCTGTTATTGTCTGCCTAGTTTCTCTACGGTTTCGTGAGCGGTCACCTAATTCTAATCCCACCGCCATGCTTGGGAGTTATTTTGCCCTAGGGGTGTTGTGTGCAGAACTCGGCTGTTATGACGGATGGTCTGAGGAGAACGGACCGGATCTTCAAACGGGCATGCACATCGCCAGAGGGGTGCGTGTGTGTGTGGTGGGTGGGTGTTAAAATCGGCTGATGGAGTTCTCGCGCACCTTCCATACTGTTACCGGGAAAAACACGGACTTGCGCGGGATTGTCTGGGGGTTGGAAGGGGGTGGATAACGACGCATGCTGAATGCAAATTAGACGTTGTTTACGGTGATTCGAATGCACCTGAGAAGACGCACCTTTTTTAGCGGAAACTCTGCGTTGTATATTTTACTTAGGAAAAGCCCCGTGACCTGCGTGACTTTCTATTACGGGCTTTGAGATGTTTATGCGGCCGGATTTCATACCCACACCCAAAAGCAAAACATTCTACTTGGAGCGAATTTCCCACATGCTAGACTTCAAAGAAGGTGTTCAAAGAGGTGATCTAATCCTGGTTTACAAGATAATAAATGGCCTTGAGGATGGACTTAGCTTTGAGGGCATGTTTCAGTGGCACCTTTCACACAATCTTCGTGGCCACTCGATGAAGCTACGGACAACAATGTCCAGGCTGAACCTTCGTTCTGAATTTTTCACGCAAATGGTAGTGGAGAACTGGAACGATCTTCCTCAGTCAGTCGTGGAGGCGACATCCCTGCAACTCTTCAAGAAACGCTCGGATGATTATTTGTGTCCCCTGTTTTCCCTCGACAGTCTGAATCTGAGCTAAATACCCCGGTTCCCCACATATTTTTTCTCTGTGACAATGATACTCAAACGAATCAAGTACTATTTGTATGGCGAATATTTTCATTGTTACTGTACATTTATTTCTAACGAGCTGACATGTAATCAATAGGGTTTTCAAAGGCTTTGCTTATCATCCTTATGAAATAAACTGAAATAAACTGAAAAGTAGAAGAAGACTTCTGTACTCCATACTATTGTCAGGTTAGTCTTAAAATATTTGCTGATACTACGGCTACCACTGTCACATTTGATACTCGCTCCTAAAATACAAAACGTCAGGAATGCTCTGAAATCTCTACTGATGTAGTCAGCTACGTTGAAACTGCTACATTTGTTAGTGCTTCAGTTACTATTACTGTCGCCGACACCATAAGTACTACTATGATTAAGGTCACAAGTACACCCCTCATTTCTGCTGCTATTCATAGCAGTATTACAACCATTAAAATCATTATTACTTTAAAAAAATGCCACTAATGCTGCTACTGCCAACACCACAAATGTTATTACGCCTAAGATCATCAATCTACCCATCATTTCTGCTGCCATTCATACTACTACTACCCCTGTTAATATCGATATAGAAATAACCGTGATGGCTCAGACACTGACCTCTTTATGAAAGCCGTTAGCACTGATTATGAAATGATGAAGCGTGCACAACTCTGAAGCATCAACTATGATTTGCATAAACAGGGAAAATAAAGAAAATTACCCGATTCAGCCTGCGCTCGTCTACTTTAGAGGTTAATCCGGTTTCTCTGTAGCCTTGTAGGTGGTCGCCTAAATCTGATCCCACCGCCATGCTTGGGAGTGTGCAGAAATCGGCTGTTATGATGAGTGGTCTGACGAGAACGCACCAGATCTTCAAACGGGCACGCACATCGCCAGAAGTGAGTGTGTGGGTGGTGGGCGGGTGTTAAAATTGGCTGATGAAGTTCTCGCGCACCCTGATATCGGGAAAAACACGGACTGGGGAGGGGGAAGTGGGGGGTTACTGCGCATGCTGAATTCAAATTAGACGTTGTTTACGGTGATTCGAATGTACCTGAGAAGACGCACCTTTTTAGCGGAAACTCTGTGTTGCATATTTTACTTAGGAAAAGCCCCGTGACCTGCGTGACTTCCTATTACGGATTTCATACCCACACCCAAAAGCAAAACATTCTACTTGGAGCGAATTTTCCACGTGCTAGACTTCAAAGAAGGCGTTCAAGTAGAAAAAAGACTTCTGTACTCCATACTATTGTCAGGTTAGTTAGTTTTCTCCTCTGATTATCTCTCGTTTCTTCGACGCCTCCCCGATCAAAAACCTGTTTCTGGGATTTAGGCAGCCCAGGAGTACGCAAGTAGAGTGCACATAGAACGATGTGGGGAAATGGCAGCAGGTCAGGTAATGTTCTAGCTCGTAGATTCGTTAGCAATTATGAGGGAACCGCCGTCCGAGGAAAACCTTGGACAGAATGTTTGACCTACAGGTGGAGGCACGAAGCACAGGGGCACTATGACTGGGAATCTAATCACCGATTCGCTGAAGATAGTCACGCCGATGGCAGAAAGGGAGAATGTAAAACTGAGAGCCGATTGGGGTTTGACTTATTTTACGGCAGCTTGGCATGTGGTTGGTTGTGCAACGGGTCACGTTAGTCTCCAGAGCCTGAACGCCCAGTCCCTTTCCCAATATCCTCCCAGCCAATGCAAAATATTAAGTCATATTTGTTATTTGGGACAACTTCTCATTTACCCTCATGGACAATAAACTGGGGAACCTCGGATTCTTACCGCTGTTTTCATTTTGGTTGCACACCGATCGTATTGTGCGGGTTCAGATCTTCGGGATGGACGCCATCGCGTCCGTTTGCAATTAATCAGCACTGTCATGCTGGCAGAAATTAGCTGTTTGAATGTGCGTTACCCTGACAGTAAGAAGTAAAAAAATGTCAAACAGACCACCCTCATCCACCTAACCCTGCAGCTTCACCTGACCTCATGGGAAATCCTGGAGTCTGGATTCCAGCACGTTATACTTAACCATCAATTTGTCTGCTTCGCTATCACCACAAAGAACATTCCGAAACCTCTGCTGTGGGATCGACGTACGGCTAGCCTCCATATCTCAACCTCGAATGTGAGGCCCGGAGTTCCGGAGTCTGTTAGAGGCTGAGGTGAATCTGTTGTGTTATCATGCTTTTGCATGACCATTAGCTAAAACACATTCTACGGGTATCAGAAACACTTCCGACGTCGTGATTAATGACTTTTGAGCTTTTACCTGCTGTTGAACCAGAAGTGCCGTTGGGTAATTGCAGCGATTTTGGTCCGCTCCACCAGAATGCAGCAGCCCTTCTGCATGAGAAGAATGCTCGAGCCGCTTTGTCACTACTGTGAATAATTCCAATGTATGAGTTTGAATACCTTCTCACAGTGAATAAACAGACTTTTCTCATGCGACTACTCTTTTGTGCACTTCATCTGTCTGTAAGAAAAACTGACTTAGAACCGACCAAGACAACAGTGCCAAGGACGATGGGAGGTGGAGGGAGGGACTGCGCTTTCTCATTACTGCGGCAGTCTGGCTAGATTTGCCGCGAGTTCTTCGGTAGACAGTCAGTTCCGCGGCAGTCACCACCAGGCGGGCTGCCTATACAGTCTTAAGTCAGCCATCACGTTGCTCCTTTGAAGAAACACATGCCACAGCCTTTCTAAATTTGACTGTATTTTCCGTCCTCATTTGCATGCTGGGTGGGGAAGTGGAGATTCAAGCATGTTATACTTACCCATCAATTTGGTTTTTCCCTGATCAAAAACAACGACGTCCAGCTGACGCCTGCCTCCCAACATAAAATGTGAGCCCCGTGGATCAATTTCACATCCGTCTCGGTGCAAACCATTGAGTCGCTGCAGCTGCCTTTTAAACGGGAATACCATCTTGCAAATTCGCGCATTTCGATTCTCATCTGTTAGCAGTGTCGTGAGGTCGAAGGCGATGACAGCCGTGTCCGTTGTTAGATCTGACGAGAGGGCTTGTGGACAAATTCCACATACCAATAGAAGCGAAGAGACGAGTTGCAGTAAGTAGTCTTGAAGAAAGAGACATGATAGCTGGGACAAGATTTTCATTAGCTTGACGTTTCGGATTCCTGCTCGAACCCATCATCTGAGACAAAAGCAGATACGGACGGTTCATGCACGAGGGGTTGCAGTATTAATAGGATGCAGATGCCATGTCACCACATGCCTTGATGCGAAATACTGAACCACTGCAGTTGTCTTTTAAAGCAGAAGACTATGTTGCTAAAAGGCGTTCGTTTGCAATTAATCAGCACTGTCATGATGGCAGAAATTAACTGTTTGAATGTGCGTTACCTTGACAATAAGAAGCAGGAACAATGTCGAGCAGACCAGCCCTCACCCTACTCAGTCTCAGGTTCACCGCAATACCGACGTAGGCCCACGGAGAGGAGCAGCTGGAGTTGGAATAGGACACAGACCAATGACAACCATCAGGCGCCAGGTAATGAAAACGAAAAACCGCTGCCGCGACGAGAAACGTCTGGAGTCGTTTATCAGATCTGGTGCAGTTGTGGACAAGGCAACTACGTCGGAAAAACCGGAAGACAGCTCGCAATGCCGTAAGGTCGAAAGCGATGACAGCCGTGTCCGTTGTTAGATCTGACGAGAGGGCTTGTGGACAAATTCCACATTCCAATAGAAGCGAAGAGACGAGTTCCAGTAAGTAGTCTTGAAGAAAGAGACATGATAGCTGGGACAAGATTTTCATTAGCCTGACGTTTCGGATTCCTGCTCGAACCCATCATCTGAGACAAAAGCAGATACGGACGGTTCATGCAGTATTAATAGGATGCAGATGCCATGTCACTACATGCCTTGATGCGAAATACTGAACCACTGCAGTTGTCTTTTAAAGCAGAAGACTATGTTGCTAAAAGGCAACTTCCATTCCCTTCTGATAGTCCATCCGCAACAACGTCAGCACAGACACGATGCCATCTGTGTTTTCGTGTTAACCACCAGGTCCCGAGTCAGTTAGGAAATAAGATGAGACTAGTAACTTACATCAAAGCGCGCTTCTACGTTTCCGTCAGCTAAAACACATTCTACGGTTGTCAAAAACGCCTTCGACTTCGTGATTAATGACTCTTGAACTTGCTTCTCAGTCAGAATTGCTGTTGGTTGACTGCAGCTGTGTAGGCCTGCTCCGCCAGGATATAGCTGCTCTTCTGTATAGGAATAATGCTGTAGACACTATACGAGAGTACGATAATTTTAAGGGATGAGGCTGGGTAACCTCGCGCCGTGAATTAAATACAATGATGCACAGGCCTCAATTAAACAAGAAATCCATCCACATCTGTCAAGAAAGTTGACAGCCGCGCGATGGGATTATGACTCCCGCAGCGGGCAACCATGCAACACAAATTTGCCGATTTAACGACAGGCCGTTGACACAGTCAACGGCGATGGACTCTGGTAGATAATTACGAAAATTGGATGGCCAAAGCACTTCACACAAACTGTGCGACAACTTCGCGATGGGATTATGACTCGCTTAACGGACGACAGCGCAACCTCAGAAGCGCGAGCGGTGACCAGTGGCGTGAAGCAGACTGCGTACATGCTCTCACCCCACTCAGTCTCATGTTCTCCGCAACGCTCATTGGCCGTTATCAGCCAGGCGTAACGGACTGCAGGCTTTTGTGACCCCCGAAACTTAAACCTAAGTTCTGTTGGTTTGAATTCTCACGCATTTACCCTTGAGTCACGGGCGCGCTGTCCTATCGGTTGCGATCGAGTGTAATAACAATGGTATAGGGAGCACACACCGATCGCGTTACGGGGCGTCCTTGTCTCGTTCCGTGCTTTAAGACACCGGAACAGAGTTTTTGACGTTTCGGAGTACATGATCATGTCTCCATAGTGAAATTCTGTAATGTCGAAAATCGACCAGACTTTTAAATGACTGGACAAGCTAGGTGACCCTCAGCTGATTAATATTTTTTTATGCTTTCGTTACTTTAATCTGTTAAAATATGCTTTGGAGACTTGATTACTGACCGGATTACGCTTAGGCCGAGGCGGCAAAAGAAAAAAAAGATCAGTTCAAGACGAAGGAGATCGGACAGTCTTTTAAAATTCTGTCAGTTTTCGGTGCTAAATGCTTTGTCAATGGCGAGTTGACCAAATTCTCCGAAACGTCAGCAACATAGCAATTTGTGGATGTCCGCTCTTCCCATTATCCCTCTGCATCTCCCTTTATGCTGCCTTCTGTCTATTTCCTTCCCACACCCTTTGTCCCTACATGCCGTCAATTCACTGCCCCCCGCGGTGCGTTCTATGCTTCTAACTGTAGCCTCCTCCTACCCCTCCTCGTATGTTCCTCCCCTCTGTATCGCACGCAGTAGACGCCGTGTTCACTTTCCTTACCGTTGGCCGTGAACACTACCTTCTTCGTTACTAGACGCCGCCTTTGGTCAGGACGGGAGACTGCAAGTACGTCAGCGTCGCTCATATATGCATGCACCTTGGAAACCGACAACACTGTGACAACCACCGATCCATCTCGCTACCAAACGCTGCAGGCGAAATCTTTGCTTGTGTTCTCGCTAACCGTCTGCACACGCACTTGGAGCAGCGACTTCTTCCAGAAAGGCAGTATGGATTTCGCCGAAGCTGTTGACCTACTGATGTGATCTTTGCAACCCTCCACGAGATGAGAACCAAACTCCTCACCAAAGTGATTGACTTAACGAAGGCCTTCGATACAGTCAAGTACGATGAACTTCGGTGGCAAATTACGAAATTTGGATGTCCAAACTGTGCGCCAACTTCGCGATGGGCTTATGACTCGCGTAACGGACAGTGATGCAACCTGAGAAACATTCGCAGTGACCAGTAGAGTGGTGCGGTCTGCGTACTTGCCCTCACCCTACTCAGTCTCAGGTTCACCGCAATACCGACGTAGGCCCACGGAGAGGAGCAGCTGGAGTTGGAATTGGACACAGACCAGTGACAACCATCAGGCGCCAGGTAATGAAAACGAAAAACCCGCTGCCGCGACGAGAAACGTCTGGAGTCGTTTATCAGATCTGGTGCAGTTGTGGACAAGACAACTACGTCGGAAAAACCGGAAGACAGCTCCGAACGCGAACAGGCAAACACGCTGCAGCAGTGAGGAGAAATAACGTCAGCTCTCGAGTTGTGGCTCATTCAACGATATCCGGTCACATTCAAATTTAGAGAGGCCGAAATTCTCGCTAGAGCTGACAACCGCGTGAGCCGCGAACTGCTTGAGTCATGGTTCACTGGCCCCCAGTCCTTTAACAAGTGCAACGACGTTCCCACTCCATACTCGATGCTGGGACTTCACCCTACCCCCTGAGCTGCCTCCTGCTTATTACATCCCGTCAATTCCCTGACCCCCGGTGTGTACTGTGCTTCCTCCTCTCCATCAGCAATATGCACTCTGTCCTCCTATCGCGCGCAGTGGATGCCGTGTTCACTTTTCTTACCGCTGGGTTACCGGTATTTTCTGGGCACGAACACTGCCTTCTTCGACACTACACTCCGCCTTCGATCTAGGCAGGGTTAAATGTTAATAGGCCGTATTTTATTGCCGACAAAGACAAGGGAGACCGGAATGGCCATTTCCGGATTATTAGCCGCAGTCAGCCGATCATATCCAACTCCGAAATGTGGAACGCCTGGGGCTCAAACTCGTGACCTGTCAGTTAGAAGTCCAAAGTTTCTAACCACTTGACCACGGGCCCGTTGTCCTGTCGGTTTTGACCGGAATATACATCACAGAACGAGTGAGTTCCGTAAAAACGATTGATGAGCGTCCCCTATCATTGTATATTTCTGATCGAGCCCTATAGGGCAACGGGCACACGGCCCAGTGGTTAGAGGCGTGGACTTCTAACTAACAGGTCGCGGGATCGAGCTCTAGGTACTCGTAATCCAAAGTTAGAAATGACTGACGGACGACAGCTAATAAGCCGTAAATGACCATTCTAGTCTCCCCTATCTTTGTGGGTAATAACGTACTGTCTATATCATACGCCGCTGTGCGGCTGCTAATTGGGCTCAAGAGAGAGCCCGTAAGGCACAACGGAACGAGTGACTTCCATAGGAACGATCGGTGAGCGCCCTCTACCATTGTTACTGTAATTGCCTGCTCTCATGGTAGTCACTTACATATGTCGCTTCCGGCCCGTTCGAGCCAGTGACTCAACCTCCGGCTTGTGACGCCCTGGCAGCAACTGACATTTCTCTCTTCCCCCACTAGCCGAAGCCGGACGACGTGTAGGCTCATGTACGTAGGCTGGCACTCGCCTGGGGAAGAAAGCCGCTACAACTGCGTATCGTGCTGCCAGTAAGGACTTGTCCGTCTGTTTTACCCACCTTTTATTTTGGAAATCTTCGAGTTCATTTTTACCCAACTGTAAAACGGGAAGGCTGGAATACAGCCAGGGCTGTCATAGGTTCGAGTCCCACCGAGGTCGTCGAGTTTTCACATTTGATTATTTAAAACCTGCAAAAACACCCATTAATTACGTTTGCCTAGTGGTCACCTGGTGGATTCTAGATGGATTGCTCCGGAAATCCTGCTTGGGCTGTCAGTCTACTGCATCAGATTTTGTGGATTCCATACGTCGCAGTAGGCTGCTAGTAACTTGACCCAAATGTGACTAAACTCACGCCTCCCGGTGGGATCTCTTTAGCTCAGTTGGCTAGAGCGTTGTCTTTACTCAAACCTTCCCCTTTCTGTCGTGGGTTCGAATCCTACCGAGACCGCCGATAGCTTCACATCTGAATCAAAATGCATTATTCAAAATCCGCCAAAATACCTATTAACCGCCAATTTGTCGACGATCGCACCTCGGTAAATCCTGTTCCGGTGCGCTACTTCTCAAATTATCACCATGAAACCTTCGCCTTTGAGAATCTGACAGAGTTTTTCATAATTGGGCTAGCTAACGCGCCCCCTCGCAACCTGCTGCAAAGTGTGGCAAGCCCAGCAGACTGACTGTTTAGCACAAAGCCTCCTCTAGCAGATTGCTTCCTACCTCAAGCTACGGACCCACAATCTGGTCCTACGTTCTGGTGCAATAACACAGGAAATATGCCCTACGGGGCAATGTCTATTTTCAGTTGTTGTGTTATGTAGGTTGTTGATTCACAATCGCTTTTAGTTTGCACTCTGCCACAGAAAAACAAAGTCAGTCCTTCGTGTATTTCCCTCCCCTGATTAAAAACATAATTCTGATTTGAACAGTGAACTGAACTAAGCAAACCCCTGCAAATCTGATCTGATCTGCTCAGATTGTGGCATGATTTCGGCAACCCTCAGTACTTTTCCTTTCATTTTTCATAGAATACTACTCAAAGATGTTTTTGCGTTTTAATTAGACGTCCGCATTTCCTACGACATTCTAGTACTTTTTTAAATCCGCCTCCATTTGTACTTTTGAAGACCTATCATTTTCGGTTAACATATCTGCTAAGAACTTAGAGGACGCTGGGTTCTCAGAGCTATTCAGCGATTGTGTTTTCAAAAGACCAGTCACTTGGTGTGAGTCAATGAACTCCGGACCTATTAGAAAGTAGAAGCACATTAGATTTGCTATTCCATAAAATTTTTATCGAAGTTCCGAAATGTGTCTTTGGTTAGAAAAGACTACTTAAGTAGGAGTGTAAGACCAACTTTCGCTCAATATAATCACAAGTTATTTCGGTCACCTCAGAATGTCAGCCTTTGCACAAACTTCTTTCCGGGGGGGCTCCGCCAAAATGGCTGTCTAACATTCGTCCACTCGGCCCTCCAACGGACCAATCGGATCCAAGGTCGAGTCAGACGTGTCCTTGTAGCGGCCGAGGACATCAAGGGTAGCATACACCAAAGTAACTAAGCGCAGAGAAGAGATCCTGGCGGAGATCGACCTTAACAGAGTCGTTAGCATCTCATGATGCTCATTTACACGCAGGAGAAGAAGGCAAACCAGGTATGGCATAAAGTATAATGGAACGAGATGGACACGGGTATTACGTATAATAATTGTATATGTCAATGTAGAATGAGAAACAGCGATGACATAACCTGTCTGAATAGGGAGGCGAATCTGACATGTTAGCTAAAACGACCGGTGGGGATGAAGCGCTGTGGGCAACGGCAGGGAAGGGCCGAGGGGAAGCCAGCGTTGAGCGAGACAGGCAGCGGGAGACGAGAACGACGATACGTTGTGAGAGAGGGTGTCGGCGGTAGCGAGAGGAGGGGACACCGGCCGTCTTCATCAGCACGCGGTTACACCATCGTCATTCCAGGTCCGCGTCATAAAGTGTTATCACATTCAAACAACCCTGTTCAGGTCAAGGAACGTTACATCCTGTCGTAAAGCGCTTTGACGCATTCTCTGACGGAGACTTGGGACGCCGCTCACCCGGCGCCGGACGTGCCCTCGTCCGACTGCCAACTCTCTCCGAACCCCTTCGACAATTATTCTGTACAGAATACATCATCCTCCCCATTGGCGTCCGCCTTCTGTTTCCATTTGGGACTGGGCCTGAAGGTCGTATTAGGCAGGGTCTCATACGCGGCCTAGCTTATCTGTGATACGATTTTAAACATGACTGATAATGCTTTTTACCAACTGCTTGAATCCTGGTTCTGCGATACGCGGTGCGTAATGACTTCCCCCTCAATACTCTGCATTAAGACTTTGCCTGGACAGGGTATGGTGCGGAAGAAAAAGGTTTTCAGAGACATCCTCAGTGAACCAAATTGTAAAATAATAATCCTGCTAACAGCCAAAATACAGCCATGAAATGTGGCAACTCAATCACCTCAGATATGGGCGATCATGGAGTCCTCGCTCCAAGCACGAACGTCTGTGATGAGTGCAAAGACCAGCAGATATAATGGGTTTGAGGGGGCTTAGCAACTGCATCCTATAAATACTGCAATCCCTTTGCCTCCCAACGCCCTAATCTGTTACTACCTCTGATGATGGGTTCGATTGTAGTGGCCCGTAGTACTCCGAGCGCCTCTCTCAATGCTGGGCCTCTCGCGAGTGTCTGCATGTTCGCACCACACGGCTATCCAACTGGCCAATCAGACTCAAGGCCGAATCAGATGTGTTTTGCCCTAAGACGCTCTGACGCATTCCCTGATGGATGCTTGGGACGCCGCTCATCCGGCGCCGGACGTGCCCTCGTCCGACTGCCAACTCTCTCCAACTCCTCCAGTTATTCTGTACGGAATATACGATCCCCCAAAACCGCTTCCCACTTCTAAAGACCTTGAATAAACTGATCCTGCACACTGGCGTTCACCTTCTCGTCCCATCCGGGACCGGGCACGAAGGTTCTGGTAGCCAAGGTCTCACTTGCGGCCTATCGCATCAGCGATAAGAGAAAGCACTGCGATGGAAGTCGTAGCAAGCTCGAAAATGACTGCTGTTGCGAGCTGACTCTGAGTTCTTATCGGTGGATCGACCAGCCTTAATGCGTGCATTTTGTGCAAACAAGAACGGCAAGACACCAAAATGCCGTGCTTAAGCAACTGGTGGCACCGGGTTATGCAATTGCAACCGACGAACGGAAGGTGTACGTTAGTCTACTGTCGGAAAGTTATGAACACAACGGCGTCAACCATTTTAAACATGCCGTAGATCCAGCCGCGGGCAGGTGCACAAATGTCATAGAGGATCACTCATGCCGGTTGAAGTGTAAACCCCGTAAATGTGGTGCAATCTTCGATAAAGCAGCAGTACCGGCTTTGGTTTGGTATTAAACTGCAGACCCTGAGTTAGCGAGGTGAAGTCACTTTGCCCGTATTACGACCGCAAAGGCCGTAGGCAGGTTTGGCGGCGCACTCGACAATCGAAGAGAAAGACAATAAGGTAACACAAGTTAATATTCCTCCTCAACCTATCAGGCACAAATGTAAGACAAACAAAAGCCCCGTGACGCATCTCCGCACAACAGATGAACACCCTGATTTGTCGTATCTCCTTGTATAGAGGGCGGTCCGTTGAATGGCATTCTAAATATGAATACTAGACAGACAGTCGAAATAACGCAATTTTGTTGGCAATGTAGATTGTGGAAGGATATAAACTGGTAGCCTGCAGAAGAGATGTACGGAACTGGAAATAAGTGCGTAGAGATATCTCTAAAGTGATCTGAGCTGAGCCATTCCGTTAATGTTCTCGGCGAATTAAAAAAAAGCTGGCAGGTAAGTGCACACGAGTATGACGATACCTTCACCTGTAAGCCAATAAACCTACGTAATGACTCGTTTAGGACATCGTCATATCCAGGCAAGCCTACACAAGTCACCTCCTTGCAACTCCTCAGACGCCGCTGAATGGAAAAGTTTATGAGCATCGCTACAGCCTTACTAACTGGAATAGGTTAAGATATCTGACATATTATTGCGTGCTTCCTACAACTATGGATTAGATTGCGAGCCTAGTTGTAACCAAATAGCATTTCGTACTGCTGCAGGTTTCCCAAATAACGGACCTCACTTTTTCCCCCAGACAGCGTTATATTGGGCTGCGGAAGAGTGTGTGGCAGCCAGCCATCATAACTGGCCCGGCGTTTTTGTTCAAGACCTCGGTGCTTCAAGGTAATTCACCCCTTGCAGCGAGCCGTCCCAGACGAGGTGACCTGAAGTCACACAACCAACAGCTCGGGCATACGTGCGTCCGCGCGGTCGCAGCTGCCCATGCGGCCACTTGGACGCGCCACCCCCTGCAACCACAGCCTGAGCCACTGGGACGCCACCCCTCGGCTAACGCCACTTGAGCTTGGCCCAAGAGCCTACAAAAGCGGCTGTCACCACTATCTCAGGGACTCTCAGGCCTGACTGGTCGCAGTCAACACCAGTCCTGGCTTCGCTAGTGGCCACTGCCGCTTAAGAGGACAACTCCGGGTTCTGTGCACAATAAACCCCTCATTTTGGTGCCTTCTCTCTTCTCCTTCCAAAATAGGATTTGTCCTGATTATGGTGGCGCTCAGACTGCACACACGTACACCGTATAAGCGTCACAAGTGGTGGGACGAACCAAGAAAAATATGCACAGACACATTTCTGACGATGGACTCCTCCACACGTTCGGAAGTTCGGAATAACGAATGAACGATTCCGGTGCTCGACCCAGTCTTCCTCTTTACTTTTGCACGCCTCACTTTTCGGGAAAGTGAATAGCCACACGAATTCACTGCTGTGATGGTTGATTTGCGCTGCATCTACCGCGCTCTCTCCCCGCCTAGACCCGGTTTCAAAAACGGGGCCAAGAATACCAGAGACAGGCTAGGGCGCAAGTGGTCGGCACTGCGAAAAAACCCGCACCTAGGCGCACCACCACACTTTCTGGTCCTCAACTTAAACTTACCAGGACTTTACATAGCACGAGAAGAGGCGGGCGACAATGATCCCAGTCCGGGCGACGGGCCCCTGAAATTAAGTCTTCTCCCAAGCCTCTACTTTTAGTATTTGTTGTGGCTGCGCATTCCCGATCACGCCTATCGGACTCCAAGCTGATCCCAGTGATGATTCAGCGCGTCTACTTCGTAACCCATTTTAAGGGCAAACAAACATACATACTTATACACATTTAGTAGGCACATATTAAATACCGCTAATTTTGAGAAATGAGCGGAAATACCCGCATCGAGAAATCAATATCCTGCATCGTATGATGTTTATCGAAATTATATTCCACGATATCCAGTCCTGCATCTCAGTTCATGCAATCCACTTTCACAGAAACTACAGTAGATGTGCTAACTCATGAAATGTCAACCAAAATTTCGAAATGCGTTCTCGTTTCGAAAAGATAAATTAAATAGTGTTGTGAAACTAATCATAATGCAGCATAAATCTATAATGATCCAGTTACCTCAGGGTGTCGGCTTTCGAAAGAACATATTTTCGGCTGCATGAAAGATCTATACTTTGAAAAAATGACTACTTCAGTAGCATGCAATTTTCTCATTGATTTTCGATGCCCTTGAAAATTCAATTATATTTCATGGAAAACATGTATAAAAATATTCATTGTCTTGCTCATTCGATAGAAAGTCGTCTTTTTTCCAATTTTAACCTCAAAGGATGAGTATAATTTGGCCTTGAAAAGTCCAACAATTCACTTTCATAGAAACTACATGTCAAGTTGTAAGCCAAGGTTGCGGAAGTTCAACTACTTACGGGAAGTTGCTGCATTTGTTAGAAAGGCGCCAACGTTAAGGGTTATTTTCCCAATGAAAACGAGTTAATTATTCCCATAGGGGACATGCAACTTTGGGTGTAACGCGTGCAAATGCGAATTTGCTGAACCCTCAACCACGCAGTCCTCCTTGTCTGGCCCAGTTAAAATTCAGTTGTTTATGCGCCCAATCCCAGCCCACAGACTCGGTCAGGTGAGGAGAGGGAGGAGAGACTGTGGCCATCTTTGGGGACTCCAACCGTACGGCACATGAACGCGTTCCCCAGCACAATAAATCGGACGTTTCTGAGACTGCAACGACGCTCTAAGAGTCATGGCCTCGCAGCCTGATGACTGACTCGGTCCTTGCGATCGGCATTATGTGAGTGGGTTGACTGACTGGTGGACCGAGGCCCCAGCTCAGTGGCCAGAGATTTGTCGGAAGTCACAGTGCATGGGGCGGGAGGACTTTGCAACAATAAGTTCAGGATGAATGCGATGAACAACATCATCCAGAATTCCATCGGCAAGTTTCTTGACCGTTGTGAAATGTCGTTGTACTGTATTGTTGACTAAAGAGACACAATAAAAACCCACAGCAAAAGAGAGCTTTCGGAGGACTCGTTTTAAATTAACATATTTCTTTAAAGCAAAAGCAGGAGAAATAACGAAAGAATAATTATGAACGATATGAAGAATGCAGACATCTGTGATCCTCCAGATCAAAGGGTTGCGGTGTGATAGACATACGAACGAAAAACGTAAAAAAGGTGATTACGGATTTTAAAGAAAGTGGTTTCAAAATGCAGGAAGCATGAAAGATTTAATGTCATGGTGCCATCAAGGTACTGGGAAGATGAAACCTCCTTGGGATGGATGTCCAAGAGGACCATTTTCCAACAATTGTACTGAGACATGGTCTAGGCAATCACTTAAAACCTGGAGATATGCTTGATTTTTAAGAGAATGACCAAAAAACATATCATCAGCACACTCAACACACAGGGTGTCATATAGCGATCATAATTTATCGTTGTGGAGGGAGGAGAGATGAAAGGATAGAACGGAACCTCGAAACACTCCTCAGTTATTAGGAAGAAAAGTAGATTTCCCCTTGCAGCCTGTAGTCCCTATTTATGATGACAGTACTTATAAAGCACACGACAAAATCGATGTATGATCAACACGAGCAAACATTCGGCAAAACGAATCATTGTATTTGCCACTTAAATAGATCAGAAAAGTTAAGATGACAAACAAGTGTTTTTAGTAATTCTTCGTCAGGCCAATACAGTTGCATAAAGGAATGAAAATGTACAAAAGTAACAGTGGTTATAGGCGTCTCAAGGGTTACTACGTCATGAACACTCATCATCTCCACGCCGCCCGCATGACAAGGTTGGCAGGTGTTGGTCCTCGGGGCTAGGGGAGGAGGTAAGAGAGGCTTTGACTGAGGTCCTTGGATTGAGTACACGGAGTACCTATCAATGTAATTAGGGATTTGAGGCGGCATGTCGTCATCACTTGAGGTTGGCGTCGGCCACGGCAGAGAGAGAGCGCTTATGTCAGGGATTTCTGAGAAAATAACCCCGGATTCGCTAGCCGTCTAGCCACTGCCTCGGCCTTTGCTAGTATGCGTTGGCGTAGGCCTTTAGAGAAGCTTGCTGGTGTCCGATAGAAAACCTGCAATGCTTCCTTGGCATCGACTCGGTAATCCCTATCGATTAAATGTGCAAGAAGAGAACTTGAAATCGATCGGGTGTCACCTCTGCCTAGCTAGGCGGGCATATGTTCACGCACCCTCTTTACCAGGCGTCTTGTTGTGCGGCCGATGTATTCCGCTCCACAGGAGAAAGTGAATTAGTAGATGCACATTGATGTGGCCTCCAACGGTAGTCTGTCTTTATCTCCCAAACGTAGGCGGGGAGAGTTTGTGAAGCACAACGGCTGAATTATTCCAAAATGCACCACATTTCTGAAGGGAAAAATACGCTAACTGATAGATGCTCATCGGCTTTGAAATCCTTCAAAATACAGTTTCTTTTTCTTATAACCAGGGATCAAAGCATCAACTGTACCGTCAACCGTTTATTTTGTAGCGGCACAGCAGTGAGAATGTGTGTAGCCTGTGAGCTACAGTAATCAAGTCAAATTCCATGTTCGAAGGAGAAGACAAAAGCCCCCAGAATGAGAGGTTTAATGTTTACGAAACCCCGAGATGTCCTGTCAAGCGGCAGTGGCCACTGGCGAAGCCAGGGCTGGTGTTGACTGCGTCCAGTCATGCCTGAGGGTCTCTAGAACAGTGGTGGCAGCCGATTTTGTAGGCAGGTGGGTCAAGCTCAAGTGGTATCCAGTCCGTGTGTGGTGTATTTGCGAGGGGTGGTGTGCCAGTGGCTTAGGTTGTGGTTGCAGGGGGGAGGTGCGTTCAAGTGGCCTCATGGGCAGCTGCGGCTGTGCGGACGCAGGTATGCCCGGGCTGTTGATCGTGTGACTTCAGGTCAGCGCGACTGGAACGGCCCACTGCAAAAAGGGTGAATGACCTTGAGGCAGCGTGGTCTTGAACAATGACGCCACACCGGCCCGACAGCCCCCCGCCAGACACAGAACGAAGTGATGGTGTCGATCGTGAGGCCGGCGATGAAATGGGTGGAATTATCCAATGCACATGCGGGTTAGAGAGCGTGTGTCGATGATGACAGGAGTAGCTCGAATCGCGTACGATGGTGACGCTACGACCTGTAAAGAGGTGCAATGGATGCATCAACCATGAGTGTGCTGGCGTGGTCACGTCAACGTGTGCCGGCGAGTTGAAAGGTTGGTATGAGACTAAAGAAAGTTTCGGACGCAATGCATCCCACTGAGTGCCGAGTCGGA
>CACRXP010000383.1:608056-620913 GCA_902702965.1 Spirometra erinaceieuropaei | reverse complement strand
GTGTCAGGCCTTTCCAGAAGGATGAAGGCCCGGTTGATGTCCTAATTGACACCAATGAAGCAATTCCAGGCCACGCAGCCCACAAGAGGGCTAAAAGGCGATTCCAGATACTGGACTGCCTTCCATTTGAGTCAGCCCTCGGACAGCTATGATGTTTGTGAGAGAAATGTATGCGGAAGGGGGAAGTATAATGAGGCAAGAAAGATTCAGAACGGACCTAGACAGCGGATTCTCCTGGTACCAATAAATTTCGCGAGAGCTTACCAACTGCTACCCGTCACTGCACGACACTACTAACGAACGGGTAACATACAGCAGGTTGAATTTGTCCGGAAAACCAGTGCGAAATCGGCAAGATCATTGTTCAATGCGAACAGTCTTAGTTATGCGAAGGGGTAACTTAAATACGCTTTAGAGGAGGAAGAAGAGGACGTCAACACACAAAGTGGTCCAAATCGAAGATTGGGGATCATCCGGGTAAGTTGGGGCTGAGTCACATGGTCCAGCTGTTTGCACAGGTCAGATTTCTCTGCTCCCCAGGTGGCGCAATGTCCAAGTACTTATTCGGGCAAGGGGTGTTCTATGCTAGGTGAACGGACGACGGGTAACAGTTGATAAGCTACTGCGAGATTTATTGGTACTAGTGAATGGTGCGGTTCACAGAGGAAGAAGAACTAGCAGGAAAATGAGCGCGAGGACGGAGAATGCAAAATGAGAATAGAGGAGGAGGCGGGGGAAGGGAAGAGAGGGAATAGGACGAAAAAGGAGGAGTTAGCGCACAGATACAAAATCTGTTCGTCTTGATAGCCGATCGAACTCGCAAAAGGGCAATTTATTTAGGCGAGGCAACTGGCGCATAAAAATAGGATGCTGAGTCTATAACTGTGGGAAGAATGTTGAAGGGAAAAAAAAGTTAATCACACTAGCACAATAAAAGTAGTGCATTTATCACTAATGCATTCACTGTTGACTACGAATACCTACTTAGCAGAAGTACTTTATGCCTCTGGAGTCACAGAGAGCCCATGAGACGTCTGTAATGTTTAGCGGTCAAAGCTTTAAACTCACGTAAATGCGAAAACATGATAACGATGACAAAAATTAGGCGGAAAAGAAGTAATATGATGGGTGATACGGGTATCAAGTGTACCCAGTTCTCACTGAAAACGCTGGCATAGAGAATCGTCAAAATCGGTAGGGCGCCTGACACAACTCACCACAGTTCAACATGGGCAGTTCGTCTGTGCTAAACCCTAATTTGTAGACGGGACTATACAATCTACTCCCAAAGCAAATCGGCACGTTCCAAATTACAATAACACCGACACGCCTGAATCTGTCCCTACGTGCTATTTATCGTGGATCAAAGGGTCGCCAACTGAATTGCAATTTTCTGTGACCCAAGCGGGATTTGAGTTCCAAAGCTACGCCATGGTACACGTAAAGTAGGAGCCAGGTCGTGTGCGGAACGCGTAGACGGACCACTTGACATCGTCAGCCACTGCGCCCACGACCAGATCCGGTTGTACTTGCACCATGTCCCCAGCTTAGCATGGCGAGCGTGATAGATGCATTGCAAGTCTGCTTTACTATACAAGAACTTCCCGCGAAACCCATACTGTTTTGCCCGTCCAATGGGAAAGTGGTGAACGACATGGTCGTAATCCGCTAGGGCCGAACTGTCATATCAGACTACACGTTGGAAGAACAGTACAATATCGACCCCACGGCCTCATTCCATGCCGTGTGCCCGGTCTGGTCATGGAGCCACAAGTCGGGGAGCTTGGAAAAGATGGTCCGTGTGCCAATTGGCAAGGAATGCACTTTTGCTTCTCGCAAGCGAAGCATATGCGAGTTAATCCTTCAACCGACACAACCCAGTCACACCTCGGACACTTGTCTGACACCAGGTTTGGTTAGCATTCCATATTTAGGGTACAGGCCACTTGAATGCTGGGGAACAGAGGTGGAAGTGACACGGTTCCACGGGCCCTAGAGGCTGCCTGTCTACCCAATGTGCTGCAACCAAGAGAGGCCGAAATATACAGGCATATTACCAGAAATCCCGCGACATATGAGCGAAACTGCAACCTACAGCTTTAATTATTTGAAATAAATGGTGTCAAACCTACTTTTGCCCCGTCGAGTGCAGACAAAAAGGTACGCAGTCAACTCAGCTCGAATTTGATCCGCACAAATTGGGGCCTCCCAAAAGGTCGGTTCAGTGGGCTGCCGTCGCAACTTAAACAGCGTCTATCATGCAAGTTTTCGTCTGACAATACAGTTTCTCCTCTAAAATGTTACGACTCGCAATGCCACCGAAAGCCAGTTTTCACAAGAATAAATGAAACTGCAGTAGTGCGATATCGTATCTAATTTCGAAACTCGCGAAAAGTTGTACAGTAAAACAAGCATAGATTTAAATTTAACCACGAGATTAAAGCTTGAACCCATGAAGAGACGATCGGAGTGCGGATTTCAGCGAAAACAGCGAGAGATCAGGTTGGAGTGAACAAAAAGTGTAAGTAAACATGCCCTCGAATCGGCATGATTTCCCAGCCCGTCTGAAAGTGGAACATTCAAGACTGCATACAAAATGAGCGAGTGAAGCCTGACGGACGCCGTTTCCGCATGGAAGCGGGGCTCATTATACAGTGGCACTAAGGCCCAGAAAAGAAAAAAACCGGAAGCAACCCGAAAATCGGTCCGTCAAAGTGACACAGCGATGTGGGAATCGGGTAGGCGTGTACTAGCATTTAAGAAGTGGTTCCTAGAAAAAAATCCTCGCCGCAACCCCCCACCCCCCCCCACTCTAGAGACAGTGAACTCCGAGACAAAAGTAGCAAGTCAAAGTGCTGGCTTTTTGACCAGAAAAACGAACATCGGTAGGAGCGCACTCTTCTCTTCCCTCACTCCCCCCCCCCTCGCCCGTGCCCCCAAATGTGATTGCAAAGGACAGGCAGATTGGATTAGCCAGAGACGGTAAGCGGAAATACAATTAACACGCGTGTGAGGGTGGATGGGGGGGGGTGGGCTTGCTTACCAGACAAGGAGTACTCCCCTGATCGCGACTCGCTAGCACGAACAAGGAAGGATCCTTGGTCGTTTCCATGCATGAGGAGGCACTGTTCAGCCTGCAGCCTGCGCATATCGCCAAAGTACCACCTGTAAGAGGGAGGGGGGGAGAGATGGAGAGTGGTAAGGCAAATCACATAAGTCTTGTGTGCTGAGGCAGAACACTTTTCGGCAGCAGGGTTAAAGTCGAGAATGAAAGGCAAGAAAAATAACTATGTTTGCAAAAGGACGGTCCTCAAAAACAATTGAGCACGAAGTGCAGCCTCCCTCTACTACAGTCAATACTACTAGTAGTAGTATGGACATGTTGCTGCTGCTGTTGTTGATTATGTTCGTGTGACTATTGAGTCCTTTAAAGCTTGGCATATGATTTTTTCATAAACAAGTCTCGAAATGTTATTACCGACAAAGACAGGGCAGACTGAAATGGCCATTTTTGGCTTATTAGCTGTCGTCAGCCAGTCATACCCAGCCCCGAAGTGTGGAACTCCCGGGACTCGAATTCGCGACCTGTTAGTTAGAAGTCCACGCCTCAAACCTGTAGGCCACGAGGCCGTTGGCCTGTCGGTTTTCGATCGGGAATATAAAACGGTAGGGGCACTTGCCGGTCGTTCTTACGTAACTCACTCGTCCCGTTGTGCCTTACGGGCTCTCTCTAGAGCCCAACCAACAGCCGCACAGCGGCACATGATATAGGCAGTATGTTATTACTGAAAATGACAAGGAAGATTGGAATAGCTATTTCTGGCTCACTAGCCGTCGTCAGCCAGTCAGCCAGAACGATCGGTGAGCGCCCCCTACCATTGTATATTCCCGATCGAAAACCGACAGGGCAACGGCCTCGTGACCCAGTGGTTAGAGACGTGGACTTCTAACTAACAGGTCGCGAGTTCGAGCCTCGGGTGTTCCATACTTCGGAGCTGGGTATGACTGGCTGACTACGGCTTATAAGCCGGAAATGGCCACTCCAGTTTCCCTTGTCTTTGTTGGTAATGCCATTCTGCCTATATCATGCGTCGATGTGCAGCGGCTGGTTGGGCTCGAGAGAGAGCCCGTAAGGCACAACGGAACGAGTGAATTCCGTACTAACGATCGGTGTGCGTCTCCTAAGTCTCGAAATATTACCATGTAAGCGTGCCGAAACGAGTGTACTGTAATTGTTTAATCCACTTCGTTAGGGGCTCGAAGAAGCAGCCATTGCTGAATTGGAGGATAATATAACTGCTCGAAGTGGGTGAACTAGACTGCTAGTAGGCAAGGCTGAATCCCCGTACTGAAACCAACATACAGAAACTTTGAAACAATCTGCTTGCTGAAGGTGGTTGTATGGGGCAGAAGTGACCCAAAGCCACCGAGACCCTGTCAAAAACACGAGAATTTCCAGCCTGTAGAAAAGAATTTAAGGCAGAAAAAGGCTTTTTTTCGCCCTGATGCTGTTAGTGGGAGATACTGTGCGGATCTCGCTAGGGTTGATGCCACGCGTAGCTCTAGAAACTGCATAAGGTGACAGCAGGAGATGCTCATTGCTAAATGTCTGCACGCATCCACTCTTCTCAATAATTCATTTTTATGCATGGTAGGCGAAGTAGCTCACGAAATATTAACCGGAACTCCAGAATGACACTTTGGTCAGAAAAGACTGCTTAGGCGTGTCTGTAACATTTATTATCGTACAGCGAAATCCCAAGATATTTCAGCGACGCCAGACCGCCGACCTTTGAATTCCCTTCTTTTAGGTTGCCTAAAATGTTCTCATTTGCTGAAAAATGTCAACATAGGTAGCATGAATTTCGGCCACTGATTTTCGATAATTTTATAAATCTGAATATATCTGAAAAGTCGATTTGGCAAACAAGGTTTTTTCGCTAACTCGCCGTCAGGACAATACAGTTAAATATAAGTTAATAAGTATGATAAATTCACAGGGTTAATAAGTGACTCAAGGGCTATTATTTCATAGAAAACATGAAAAAAACACGCATTCCTCTGCTCGTAGAACGAATCATCAGGCAGTAAAAGGAGCTCCAGGGGTGCGAAATGTCTGTTTATTGATACTCCTTCTGAAGTCTACAGTGGGGTCCATGCTCACAGCAAACCTTCATGATCACTACATAATACTCTCTCCATAACATAGCGGAATGTATGATTTTCCCTAAATGTAGCGCGTGCAACAGGAGATCGGAAACAGAATTATTCGCGGGACGAATGACCTTTAAAACCGAAAGATACACTTTCTTCAAGTCTAAAACTCTAAGACGTACTTTTCTACAGAATGTGCACAGGAAAGGATATGCTTCACGTTGTCTACAAAATGCACTTTGTCATATCAATGAACGAAGTCGATGGTACTTAATTAGTCATTTTTAGCCAGCGTGGGCTACAGGCAACTTGGAGGACGGACATTAAATCTGCGATATCAAGACGTGACTGAAACCTCTTGGGATTGTGTTGCATGGAAATCGATATTACAACCCCGCCGATGGATTGCCTCCTAACCGAAGCCATATTTCAGAATTTCAAGCAATGTTTCATGAGATATTTTACATAACCCAGGGTTTTGTCGTGGTATGCTGGCTCTTTGTAGGGAAAATAGAATTGTGCGCGACATACCTTTATTATGCTTTTCGATGCTTACACAAAATCATTCCTTTTTTAAGAAGAGAAGACGCAATGAGTTTCCTTACGGTTGTTTCTTAACTAACGCCTCAACTAATGCGGAATTTGTAAAGCATGAAAGAAAAAGAAGAGTTTCAAATTATTGCAGGCTTCTGAGCACAGCTTACAGGGGATGTCAGTCGTAATCTGTCAAATCTAACATTTCCGGTCATGGCAATGAGTGGATGCTACGGGAAGTGCTCTCAGGCAGCATGCAATCAAAAAAAACTGAAAAATTCATGATTTATTTTAGTTTTCGAAGAATAAAATCCCCCCTGCCGACTTCAAATGCCAAATATGAAACACAAATGGCCTTCGGTAAGAGGAATAGAAGAGCCTTTTGTCCTTTATAGCGCGCTGAGTATGCCGGGTTAGATTGTCATAGATTTCAAATCTCGTTTCAGAGGCGGGCAGTCGGTCATCAGCAAACGGAGTAGTGTTTTTGCCTTCCTCGTACGAAAGCTCTTTCAAAAATAACGCTTAACAGACGCGAACCGTGTGGTCGCACTAATACTTTAAGAAGGCTGGAAAAATGTAGAGGGAGCGACAGGGAGAAACGAATGTCTGTGCACGTACTGGGAGTTGGCTCGGCAAAGGGAACACAGTTACTGCGACGAAACCTCAAAGGCGGCATGCTAGAAAATATCCGGAGAACGCCATCAGAAACCCAAAGAACGTACTCGGTGTAGGCGTATCTTCAACACGGTCTTCGTGTGAACGAAACTAGGGCAGGATATTACCGAACAGAAAACAGAAACGGCGGGGATCGCTAACTTCCGCAGCATTCACTCGATGCAAGTACAACCGACGTCGCCAAAGATCCAGATCGGCGCTTTCACAATTATTCACAGAAAATACTTGGTCAGACAGTAGCCTGGCACCTGGAATCTAAACTTTAAAATTTTTGCAGCAAATAACGCGCAGCTGGCGTTGCAAATAGGAGAATCTATGCATGTAAGCATTCGGATCCGAAAACCATCTCTTATGCTTAAAATGGATGGCGTTTGTCTGTCGTTACCGGGACTCGAACAGGGATGCGAGAAATGAGGGGTCAGCTACAAAGGCTGGAGTTTTCATGGGAAAACTAATGAAAACCCAGCTCTGTCCAATTACGAAGGACTTTTATTCCTATGCTCGACATTTTTATGACATTTTCGCAATAGCGGATGAAGAGCTTGATTTGAACACTCTCCTGCATTTAAGTGAGTCAGGCTCACCCAGCATTAACCTTCACCTTGGAAATAGAGAACGGAGAGTGCCTCCTCTTTCTGGGCGCCCTACTTAATCGAATGCCGGATGGACCTATTAGTAGCAGTGCATTCCACAAGAAAACATGGACAGGACAATACAGGAATCTCTACATTTTTTTCCCACCAAGACAGAAGCTTGGTCCGCTGCCTCACCAACCGAGCTAGGAGAATACGCACTCCGGATACGCTTGAGAATGAACTCTCCATTATACTCTGAGAGAAAGCGGCTATCCCGAAAAGTTTATTGATAAATATGTGGAAGAACGCTCCCTCCCCTCCCAAAAAAATCTGATGTGTCGATGAAGTAAAAGGAATTATTTCTCACACTGGTATTTCGAGGAGATCCGGCGAGTTAACTTCTGTATTGCCGCTTAAACACTGCTATCGCTTGCACATACCCGGACGCTAAGATAAGACTAGTTTTTTACAAGCGCTCTGCCTCGTCGCCTTGAAAGCAAGGATAGGATGCCTCTTCAGACCTCATCAATGTGCATCTACCCCTTCACTCGATCCCGTGGGTCGGGTTATATTGGTCGAACAACTAGGCGTCTGTCCAAGCGGATGCGAGAGCACCATCCTGCTTGGCTTAATCAAGGTGTGGAAAAGTCCATCTCTAGCGTAACTCTTGCTGATTTTGTTGACAGCGGTCACTGGGTAGACGTCAACCAAGCATTTCGAGTCATCTAGAAAGTGCCGGCGAGCCACTCCAAGTTCCTGCGTCAGCGAATACTTGCGACGGCAGAGGCAGTGGCCATACGCTTATCCGGTCTAACCTTGTGCTTGCATAAAGCGTTTGCACAAGTGCTCAGGCTCTCCTGGGCAAAGACAAACCCAGCATATGTGTTCCCACCCACCGCGTCGCGTTAAAGCGGTGAAACAGGGACAGCTAATGGCCAGACACCTTCCAATTCCCCCTCTCTAAGCCCCTGACAGAACTAGAATCTGACTCATGAACTCTGAACGCCCCTCCACCCTCTTCCCCATGCTAACTTTTATTGGTTATCTTACTTTTGCTATTCTGCCCTTCATTATATTACCGAACAGGCTTGATTATGAATAATCGAAAAGGTACGTTTGCTGGACTTGACTTCTTACAGCATTGCTTCTTTGTAAGGCGGCTTTTTAAGTCAGTTTATGTCAGTTTATTAAGGGAATGAGGCTTTCGCCCTTGAGCTCCCTATTCATATCCACGAACAGAAATAGAATCTATAATTACATCAGCAAATGCGGAATTTGAATCAGGCACAGTCGTTAACCGTACGCATTAATCAGGCAAAAATAAGATCCAGATAACGCTTCAAAGCTTGCAACCGCGCCGGCCAGCTCAGAAATCAGGCAATAAGTCAGTTGAATGGCTCCCCACGGACGCTGTTTTAACGGCTGCATTCAGAAGCCCCAACTCTAGCCCTGAATACAGCACGGCTGTTCCTGATATTATCTCCAGTCAGGCCAGGCTATGCTTTATCGACTGCCACTGCGAGATACGGTCGTTCATCCATGCTAGCCTTACCTTAAAGACTTGCCCAGACCCAATGCCTACCCGGGTTGGCGACGGTTCTGGAGAGAAGTTGATTATGCTCCACTAATAGTGGGAGATCCGATATATGCGTTCCTTGGTTGTCATTTATTACTGGCATGGGGTGAAATTCTGTTCTAAAAACACATATAATGATGTTAAAGGTTGTTTCCTACGCAGAGGAACATGATTCCTCTCGGTAGTGAAACAATATTTAGCTGCAGCAGGCATGTCGGAATGTCAAGGCGTGAATATCTTCTTATCTCGATAAGTGCGACAGTGAACCAGGAGTTGGTTGACGGGCTTTGATTCCCCCGGGGGTCTCTGACGTGGGAAAGTTCCAAGTGCAGTAGGTGAGCTAACTCATGAAATGCCAACCGAAATTGCGAAATGCGTTTTCGTTTCGAGAAGACCAATTAAATAGAATTGTAAAAATAGTCAGCCTGCAACATAATTCTATAATATTTCATTTACCACAGGATGCCGGCATTCGAATGAACTTCCTTCCGGCTGCATGCAAAAACTACACTCTGTAAAAAACGACTACCTATGTAGCATGCATTTTTCTCATTGATTTTCAATGCCCTTAAATATTCAATTATATTTCATGAAAACCATGCAAAAAAATATTCAATCTTTCACTCATTCGGTAGATAATGACGTAATCTTCCAATCTTGTACTCGAAGGAATGGTACAAGTCGGTCTGCAAAAACTTTTCTAATTCCCAAATAATTTTGAACCCGCTCTACCGTTTCACTTGGATTCAGGGTTTCCAAACTGCAAGCCGTATATTTTCCGCGTACGGAAGGCCACACTTTCCTCTATGGCAATAAATGGAGACCATATAGGGTTCATAACATTTAGCAGTGGATTTGATCCATATTGTTAACTTTACTAGCCACATTGGTATATACAGAGACATGACGATTTATAAACAGCCATTTCGCGGTATTTAAATGTCCTACAATTGAAAACTTTTTAAAACCGAGTTATTTCCCTCCTTTCAGTATAAAATTAAAAGACGCAATTATCTACCGAATGAGCAAAAGAATGAGTATTTTTATGCATGTTTCCATGAAATATAATTAGACATTTAAGGGCATACAAAATCAGTGAGAAAAATTTCATGCTACTTAGGTAGTCGTTTTTTACAGTGTGCAGTTTTTGCATGCAGCCGGAAGGAATTTCATTCAAAAGCCGGCATCCTGAGGTAACTGAAATATTGTAGAATTATGTTGCAGGCTGACTAGTTTTACAACCCTACTGAATTAATCTTTTCGAAACGAAAACGCATTTCGGAAATTCGGTTGACATTTCATGAGATAACCCACCTACTGTACGTTTGTTAACGTTCACTGGGCAATGCCTGGCACTAAGAAAGAAGATAATCAGATTCCCCCTTCTCGTTATAATGAAATAAGCATAGATCTCTTACGTCTATCCGATTTCGCGGTTTACCGGCTATTGACACGGAGTTACAGTAAATGTCGGAAGTCATGAAGTATTTTCCGGCTTTTTGAAATGTGATTTCGATGAGAAAAGATTAGCCGGGTACAGCTATAATGTTGATTATTACGTAGCATAATTCCAAGATATCTCAGTCACACGAGGATGTTGGCTTTTGAATGGGAGTTATTTCGACCGCCTGCGAAAATAACACTTACTGAAAAATGACTACTTAAGTAGCATACATTATTTTCTTGAAGTTTTGATGCTCCGATATATCCACGCACAATTAAGAAAATGTAGGCAAGAACTTTCCTCCTAACGCGCTTTTGGCGGTTAATTTTCGTCTTTTTTAGTTTTCTACTGGAAGAAAAAGTATTTTCCCGGTTTGAAAAGTTTTCTTTTCGATCCCCAAATGATTTTAACGCTACAAAAATTTGCACACTGTCAAGTTAAGAAACCGTATACACTCATCCCCGCTATTCAGGTGCCATTTTAGTCTCAAAGAACATTGCAGTGGATGCTGACTACGTTATGTACTTTATACAAAGTGTTAATAAACAGGCAGAGATCGTGCTATTTGAATGTAACCTTCACGGTTGTAAAAAAAACCTCGGGTTACAAGATTTGCTAGGCACAAAAATACCCCTCCTTTAAAAGCTAAAAGAAGAAAGGTAAAGAGAAAGAGACATTTGTGCACGATTTCCAGGAAATTAATGGAAAATTCATACTAATTAAGTGGTCATTTTTAATGAGTGGGCTCGTTGATGGTGGCCGGAAAGACATTCAATCAAAGGTCGGCATCTTGGCCAAACCGAACTGCTTTGAGATTACACGGCATACTAATCAGTATTGCATCTGCAATTAAGTAATCCTTTCTGACCGAGATCAAATTTCAGAATTACGTTAATATTTAATGAGTTCCGTTTCTGTCTAGAGTTCTTAGTACATGGTGCTGACTCCAGTCTTATGTCCTCGCTGGGTGGTACTTTGAACGTCCTCGCTTGTCTTCTGAGAATTCCAGCTGTATAATCTTTTTCAGAAACCTCTCTGAAGTATACCACAATTCTTTCGATTTCATCGTACTATGTTGATTTCTGGCCATTTACGTGGTGTAAAATAATATTTTAACACAAACCTTCGTCCCGGGCACACCCTACCGTCTAACCTCTATACTCAGTGGTCATTCGAAATTAGGACATTTCTAAACAACTGTCGTTTTCACGTTTAAAGGACACTTAATCTACAGGGCCGATGCGTCTCACACGGCTTAATAGAGACGTTTCTGAAGATGCGTAGATGTATGTGACTCGCCGGCTTAAACTGAACGAGGGGGGGGGGAGAGGCAAAACTTGGATATAATCATTCTCCCCCATACGAAAATCGATTTCAACATGTCTGTCGCCTACATTCGTTGGCAAGACGTCTGTACTTAGTCATCGGCCTCGGAAATGATACTTTGGACAGCATGGTCAGTGTATTTAGTTCCCTAGACTACAGTTGTTCAGCCGACGTGTGGCTATCTACTCAAAAAATGGTACGTTTGAAAACATGCTCATCTTGCTCATTTGCATCTTGGCAATTTCACATGATAACACAATGGGGATTAACTTTAATTGATATGGTACAGAATTTAGTCACATTGAAGTATGCGGACAAGGTCTGACACAAAAACGATGCGCAACTTTGCAGGAGATGCACGTTTTAGGAATATGCGCGCCAGTATTGAGAGTTATATTTGCTGATTCCATTCTTACAAACATTCCGAACAGCACTGAACAATGGCGTTTAAGTGGTTTTGGATGTTTCGCGTCCACAGTGAAGTCTGCGGGCTGATTTCACGCAAAAGGGGAGGGGGGAGGTATATTTCAGTCTAGTTCTTACGGGTTTCAGTAAAACGGCTTTTCCACTCTCTCACGTCACGTGACAATGACCTGGTAGGCATCGCCCCTTGGCAGTTGATCAGGGACTTGCAACAGCGGCTTTCTGAACACTGCTCTCAAGGGCGATCAGCTTATTGAGGCTGTTTTACGAACCAACGGTAGTTTCAAGCAGACGTCCGGCAGAGTCACGTGAGCTAAACGACCAGTCAGCACCCCTTCCCACTCGGCGGTTAGGGAGGATCAAGATCCCAGTTACTAAGAGAATACTGTTTACTTGCAGAGTTGAGATACAATGCTACTCCCTGCAGGGGGGAAGTTGCATCAAAAGCGGATGAGACACACATGTGGACCGAACGGGTCGCACATAAAAATTGACCCTACTAAACGGAAGCAGATGCAGTCTGCGGGGCATCTAATTGGTCGACTAAACACGTGAAATTGAAGTCGCCTTCACCCACGCCAACCGGAACATCCCTTGTCTCAAGCGAGGAGAGTAGTTTGAGTGCGACGGGGTTTTCGACTTCTGTAGACGCTAAGGCGAAGTGTAAGACTAGCAGCGCAGTGACCTGAGATTAACGTGAAAACTGTCTTCTCGGCCTCCGACCACACAAGGGCTTAGGCCACAGCGCGCAGCCTCTTGGAGGAGTTAAGCTCATGCTAGCAAGCAAGTTACCGAACTCACTAGCCCAGCCTCATCACGAATCCGAGGACGACTGCCCCAATGGCCTGGCTGTCCTCGATAAAGGGGAGTACAACAAGGCAGGCGCAGAATCTTTTATCTTAAAACCAAAGGACTTCTACAGAGCCTAGCGAAAGAAATCAATTAACAAAAAACTTCGCAAAGAGAACGCTACAAGTATATTTGATGCCGGGATAATTTAGAAGACTTTGACGTTTCAGACTACAACGAAACTAGTCTTCAGGCAAATGAACTTCTATTTGCAGTTCAGCCCTTGAAAGGGAAGAGTAGGAGAACGGGCAGAGGTTAAGCGGAGTAGGGGGGGGTAGGAACAGAAGTAGATGAGGGGGAG
>CACRXP010000383.1:573398-583836 GCA_902702965.1 Spirometra erinaceieuropaei | reverse complement strand
TTCCAATGTTGCCGGCGTTTTACGCAAACAAAGTTTGTCTAAACAGCTTAAACAACCCGGCAAGAAGATTGGTGCTTCGGGAGCCCTCAAAGGCTGACGGAGACGAGTTCTACCCTAGGGACAGGCAAACAGAGTTCACTATACTTGAGTTCAACATCAATCCTGCATGGATGGAGGCAAACATTTGTCTCACACTCTTGCGTTTTTAGCTCTAAAATCCCGAAATAGAGCTAATTGATCCTAATCCGTGTGTCAGTAGTCGCTACCCGTTAAACGACACATCGTAAATGTGAAAGTAGTCGCTGTCGGAAAAAGCGGAAATGCTGTTTTGAACTCATCCAACTCCATCATCGTAAACAGCAACAGACAACGGTAGAAGATGAACAAGTGACGCACTATTTACTGGAACCGACAAAATCACCCTGAACACGAAATGGTTCATTCAGTGGAACCCTGCCGCACGTTCAAGCTCGAAGAGGCCGACATTTTCACGGAGGGTGACAACCGTGTGAGTCATAAGTTGTTTGAGTCATGTTTCTCTGGTCCGCAGTTCATCAGCACGCGTAACGACCTCCCGTCTTCCAATTCGATAAAAAGACTTTGGCCAAGCGGAGTAGTTAGATGCGCGGGGAACTCGTAAGTGAGCATTGATCCTAACGACAGTTCTAAAGAGTGAAGTGGCTGAATAATTGTCACGCTACAAGAAACACCAGTAATGAAATTGCAGTCACTAATTACTGCGGTGTGGGTGACCAAGCCACCAACCTACTAAATTTGGAAATCTGTGATGAACGCGGGCGCTGTCAATTTTGGTAGGTATGTGGTTGCTGTACATCCTCTGCGTCTATTGCCCTTATCTTTCGCAGATTAGATTGTAGACCCGAAATGTCAGGAGGATAGGGTCCCTAATTCCAGCAACTGATTCCCCTTCTTCCGAAACTACTCATGGTTGCCTGGGAGGAGAAGATAATCAGGACATGTGTAGGAACACTGAGCTACCAAATGATGACTGGAGGGCCATTTCCTACATAAAAGGGGTCTCTGAGGCGGTCTCTTGATTGTTACATCCTACCAGAGTAGGCATAGCCCACCGACACCAGCCAACAATTCGACGCCGTCTGATCAGATCAGATCAGATCAGATTTATTAAGGGAAAGGTAGGCGAGCGCCTTTGAACTCCCTTTTGGTTACAATAACGTCATAAAAAAAAACAATGTGTAAGGCAAGTGTGAAAAAAATTAGGTAAGTAATTACATACAACAAGCATTGGTCACTGGTATGAATTTTTCTGTGAATGCCTTCTATGTCAAAATTGTACAATATCCAGTACGGTACTGAATGGACCAGGTAATATCGAAGCAAGCGCATATGTGGCGGTCAGGAGATAGCGAAAATTGTAAAACGTAATGTTACTAAAATATAGGGATTCAACCAAAGGACCCATTACCACCCGCCGAAACCTCAGCAGTTATCTACAAAATAAACTGCAATGAGGGCGACTGCAATTATTTGGGAGAAACCGGGCGGAAATTGCAGACTCGCCTACAAGATCACAAATCGTCTACACGGAGGTTAGACTCAAACTCTCAATTAGCAACACACGTTGGAGAAACTGGGCATACTTTTGATCTCCAGCGAGCTACCATCTTAGGCCGGGGCAAAACAAAAGCAGAACGGCTAACTCTCGAGGCGTGGTTCTCCGATCCCCACTCCATCAACAGGCATCTGGACCTTCCTGCAGCCTACAAAGTCCTACGTCATCACAATCGTACACCTCAGGACCAAACAACCACACCGGACTTAAGAAGGCCATGTGGAGACAGCCCGAAAGCGAGTTTACTCGGTGAGGAAGAAAAAGAGCCGCCAAACCGACCACCCGACACTGGTTCGGTCACCTCCCCCCGGTGGAGTGATGACTCATAAAGCACGCCGACAAAATGCCCGTCAACCGTCCCCCGAGAGGCCGAGGCAGCGAGAGGAGAGAAAAATCGATCAGCACGAGGCCGACAAACGTGACACGCCACTTTGGATTTCTGGTCGATTAAGTGTATTTTACGCTTTGACAATGGAGAGCCGACCAAGCTCTTCGAAACGTCAACATCTAAATAAACCTGTTCCGGTGAGCCCTTTTTTTCTTCTTCCTCAAATGATTGATTCTGGCTAAATACATTGTCCAGCTGAGAGAAAAGAGGGACACTGCTGAAATTCAGCCAGATATCAGTTATGACGGGCAAGAGTATTTGCCGCAGTATAATCATTGATGGCTTTGCTTTGCGCTCGGCCTTTATCAACAAATAAATAAATTTATCTTCTCCTTCCTAAGTAAATGAAGCAGATAAAAGTTTGCCGACACAAGCGAAGATGCGAGTTCCAGGAACTAGTTGATAAGAAGTAGAAACGATGGCTGGACCAAGAGCTTTATTCGCCTGAACTTTCAGATTATCGCTCGAACCCATCATCAGAGACAGTGAGAGACCCGTGCAAACTCATTGACTAATCAGCAGCCAAGACCGAACGGACGCCGAAAACCAGGGACAACCGACTTCTTTCGTGATGCTCGGTTTTTTCGGGCCTATCTGTATTCGCGTTCGAGAAAATCCAGTATAAGGAACTAAAGGTGAGCTTCCCTCTACTATTGTACATTCCTGACCGCAACCGACAGGATAACGAGCCCGTGGCTCAGTGGTTAGAGGCGTTCGACTCCTAACTAACAAGTAATAACGGCAAGAGTAGGCGTACATATGTCATAATTAATGTTCTACAGGGGAGGTGCTCACAAGGAGTGGTTAAATGGACGTCGAAGAACCTGACTCATCACAGAAGAACCATTTTCAAATTGTTATTTTGCGTATACCCAACACATGTGCGTGCGCAAAGAATCTCATCTGATGACAAACTATTTTTTATGTTGGCGGATCCTAACAAGAGTTTAAATCTTTAAATACACCTTCCTGTCTTCCTAAGATCCAATTACAGTCCGAATTTTTCTTTCTAACAAAAAGAACAGGGCTTGCTATATGTAGAACGGAGTCGCCCGACTTTCGAAGTCCTTATAAAAAGTAAAGAGCGCATGGAAATTGTCTTAACCTGGACTGGCTACTGAAATGTCTATATTAACTCGTCTTCGAGTTCCCCGAGCAAGCAGGACAGTTAGGACTGGTGAAAATAAACTGACCATTTTGTTCTGAGTCAAAACAGGAGTCGTTGCACGCAAAGATCTCAAAGAGTTTAAGAGGCCCCAAACAGCTTTTACACACGTAGGTTTTCTCTGTCGTAAGGCTTTAGAAGTAAAACAAAGATTCTGTGTAGAGGAGTAAAAATGGTTGAATGTGAGACGTCTAAACAATAAATGAACGCCTGTGTGTCTATTTGTACGGCACCTACTAGGAAGAACTTATGGAAAACTGCATATACGGCTTGATGGAGCCAAGAAACTCACTCATTTGACTCCAGACTGGTAACAGGAGCGAGGTAGTTATATGGCACGTAGCCCATCAGACCAGTAGAAATGCATTTCGCATACCACCAGTAGCCCTGAGAACGATCGATTATGCAAAACTGTTGACCCTTCGTCATGCTGAGATCATCCTCCACGCGGGCGGTGTAGTCGTGTAGGGCCACAAAACGTTGTTCCCAAGGCGTTCCCACAAGAAGCGTGGTAGTCGAGGCCGAACGTCTTTGCTGATAAATTCCTGTGGAGAACTGCTTCGGCGTTGAGACCGAGTGTTTCGGATTACTAGCTGAATTTGTGATTGGACTGCGAAATTCGTCCGTGAGGGAGCCAACACAGGGGTCCTGCCCACTGCTGCGTTTTGGAGCTCTAGCCGTCCGGGGTCTTTGTACTGTGCCACCATTGATCCCTCCAAAACACTGGTTTAGAGGCAAAGGAAAACTGGATTCAGTATGGAGACGATGCAGGTCCGGGGAAAGAGATGGATTGTGTAATCGCTCGGCGGTAATGACGCCCTCTCCAGGGTAGTAATTTGCACCAGCGTAGCCACCTGAATTGTCAACAGCTCCTGACAAGCGATGGCCTTTTTTCTTCTATAACAAAAAGGATCAATTTCAGTAATTCTGGATTTAACCGCCGTCTCTAAAGGAGAGGCAAAGTTCTACAAAATGAACAGACAACAAATGCAGTCATAATAAATGTAAACTTAGCGTTATTTAGAGATCTGTCGAAGAGTGGTTGCCGTAATGCTTAGGCGGCGTCCCATATTATGCGCGCATGTCAAATACAAACTTCGATTCAGGAATTCGTGCATAGGTGTTTGTTTTATCTCGGAGCCGTTTTGCGCCAGGGTAATGCTTAACGGTGCACAATGACCCAGAAGGCAATGCGAATGCAATTCTCATGTCAAACCGCTCATGGAATTCACAGTGAACCCGTCTTCAGAGGCGGCATCAGTTTTTTCATGTGGAGTTGCGAAGTCATCTGTAGTGAAGCGGTCCTGATGTGGACGTTTAAAGCATTAGACTGTTACAACAATAAGGACCATGTGTCCGTTTTCCCGCACCCAGTGGCCGTTGTCCCTAACATCGTCCCAATGATTGCCTATGGGTCCTTCCCCAAGGGTTATAAATTATTGAGGCAACTATGGACTCCTGACAAGTCAACGAAATTCTTGGCACCTTAAGCTCCTGATATTCAAAGTGCAGCAAGCAAAAAGAACGGATATTTAATAAACCACGTGGACTTACGCCAAACCAGAGTTTGCAGAGATTACGTAAAGGTGCGTTACTCTACACAATGACTAACGCATAAGTGGGGATTATGCCTAACGATAACTCAGATGCGCATGATGTTTAGATATCTTTGTGACAAACGCCACAGGTTTCTACTAAGAATCTATATGAAAACGATTCTCCCGTTTAACCAGTGGCTTTTTAGTTGGCTTTATCTGCTGAGGTAGCCGAATATTATCCGTGTAAGCCTGCATATGCGTTTACACTGAACAAATGTCATCCAAGGTCCTACATGTCGTTGCAGTCTTTGAAGAGTATACAAAAGGTCGTTTTCTGATAGGACGAGAACTGACAAAGAAAAGGCTGGGGTCGGCGAGCAAAACATATGCAAACAAGTGAAAGTACATTATGACGGAGAAAATTATTTGCTAATAGACGGGGAACTGTGTCCGTACTCATTTCTAGTAAGATCCGATACACGATTAAGTTCGCTGTTGTAAAACGCGGTAAAGTGGCTCCTAAAGGTGCAAAGGGCACTTCGTAGTTTCCAAGTGACCTCCGTTTAATCATTTTACTGGCTCAGTAAAGGATCTTAATTAGCCCCGCCCGGCTTCGCCAACCGTCAACTGGTTGACCAGCTCGTATAATAACGCAAGAATGTATCCCTGCAGGTGTGACAAATGTCCAGGTTGACAGGAAAATGCTGTCCTGTCACCTTCCTGAAGATTCTGCCTCATAGTAATTGTCCATATGCATAACCGGATGTTCTCCGTCATAAGTCGTCCAGGAGTGAGTGGATATATGTAGATGTTCGTAACGTAAGGACAAAAGATTCAATTAATGCTTTATACCTAGATAATGATAGCTACATCAACGCATTTTTATAAGAGTCATAAAAGAAGAAAACCTGGGACATGAATCAAACAGGAGTCATGTTTATTTGAATGTCAAAACGCCAAGAGCACAGGTTAGCTAAAACTAGTCAAATTATAGAGATAAACAAACGAAAATGGCAAAAATATACTAACGCGATGTGTGTGGATAGTAATAACTTACCAAACTTGAAGTGTTCCATTGAGAATTCGAGTGGGAAGAGCCATTTCCCATTCTGAACTTTCGTGACCAAGAGAGGATTCGTGTACTTCTACATTTATCGTTTGAATGTGCACTTAAGCGGTTGCCCATTTATATACAGAACGAAATATATCATGTTTTGGAAAGGATAAGTCTACCTAGGTATCTATTTACTCTACAGAAACCCCATTTCAAAATAGGGCAAACTTGGATAAACCAAACAGACCTAGCACGTTGGTTGAGTTAAACACAAGTTTATTGGAAGTTGGTTATACATCACCTAGTGCCTGAAAATGACTAAATTCGAACATTTTGTTAGCTCCTAAGGTTAGGGACAATTGGCAACGCTTTTCTAACGGAATATGAGGTAGTTGGGCCACGCAACTATGTCGTCGAAGGCGGATGTTAGTTGGGTTCAAGTTATGCTTAATCATCCTTCTCGAGCAGCCTTTCCCATGACGTCAAGAAAAGTCCATCGAGATCGGTTTCGGATTTACCTAAAATCTTCCCTTTTATTACTGCTCTATCATGCGTCTTTAGGCATTTTCATCCAGGTGGCCTAGCCCAGATCTACCCTGCTCACCCGTATCTCTTCTGCACTTTTCTGCTGTTGGCTTCATCCGTCATGCCCCCTCGTTAATGCCCGACTTTTTCCATGTCAACCTTAGCCCAACTCCCCTCGCTCATTTGACTGACGTTCCAAACCCAGCTAGAAGCCGAAAGCAATCCTTCCGAATTCGTCGCCGACACTAGTTCAATCTATTTAGAGGTGGTAGGTAATGCCTTTGAGGACCTACTGGAAACAATATTTACAATATTCAAGTTCAAACAAATGTGTCATTAAAATGCTGACGGTAACATGTACGTCTTACGGAATATTGTTTTCAAAGTGTGGGCTACATTTGTTGTGGAAGATATTGTTGAAAATGAAATCATAGTCATCAGCTGTAGGTGTATTGAAGAGCTCTTATTTCGTGTAAAAGATCTTCGTTATTCGGGTTGTTGGTATTTTCCATGTAAATTCGCACCCAGTTTTTATTTGGTTGTCTTTGTTAAGTTGACTATTATCATTTCAATGATTTTTTAGCATCAGCCTCAGTAGCTGACTCCGAACTCTCGCTTCTAGGCTATAATTGCATCCGAAATGCTCGCCAAGATAGCCGTGGAGGGGGCAGCTGCTCCTACGTTAAGCAAACACTAACATGTTTGCCGTTGGACCTCCCGCATTTTTCCGCAGTAGAAGGCAGCTGCTGGCTCCAGGTTGCACTAAAAAATAAGTTCTCCTTACTCGTTGGTTGCGTCTATCGTCCTCCCAACGACAACGACAATTTTGATCGTTTACTCTCACAGGCATTTCATGCTGCGGCCGACCCAAGCTTTAAGTATCAATTGGTTGCGTGTGACTTTAATCTTCCCGAAGTCCGCTGGTCTCCGCCATCAGGCCCAAGAAGGTTCGAAGACTTTCTTGAGGCTGTAGATGTTGGGATGTGGAATCAGGTTGTCGATTTTCCCACACGAGGCTCAAGCATACTTGGCCTAATTTTCTGTAGAGGCTGTTTGCCATCGTCACTGTCATCCCTAAGCCCACTGGGGGGCTCAGACCATGACATAGTTGTTTCAACTTTGGAACTCGAGGCTGAAAAAACTTGGTCCCCAAAGTATAGCTTTTTCCGCAATTTCCGATCAACTCACACAACCGAATTATTAACACACCTTACTTCCTACGACTGGAATGAGTTCTTCCTTAGTTCGGATGTAAATGTTTGCACTGCAAAACTGTACGAAATTTTGGGTCCACTGATTTCCCGTTTTGTCCCCCGTAAGAAAATTATTATTGTTGGGGATGAGGTTATCCTACCCATACCCTATCGTCGCAGATTGCGCAGGCTTTATCGTCGTTTCCATCTTCACAACGATGTTTCTGTCCTGCCCTTGATTCGTGATATTTTTGATCGATCTAAGCGATTGTCTGAAGAAAAACAGCTAGCCGAAGTGGTCCAGTTTACCGAAAACCATTCGTTAAATGTCTCGAAACTTTTCCATAGAAAAATACGAACTCATAGAAAGACGCAGCATCCCATCCTCCGAGACTCTCTAGGAAATCCCATAGTAGATGCCCAGTTAACCACTGATAGCTTCAATGATTTCCTGTCGAAAACGTTCATTGAAGACTCGACCACTCCGCTTCCGACCATCCAGGCATTGACCGGGGCAGTTCTAGAAACTATAACTTTCACTCTGTGGGATGTGACTGTTGCGATTCGGCGTTTTCGTCAATCTTATAGTCCAGGCCCTCATGGTGTCTCAGTAAGCACTTTAAAAGCCGATGCAAACACGATCTTCCCATCTCTCTTTATGCAAGATATTTAATCTTGCTCTTGAAACTGAAACTTATCCTACCTTGTGGAAGGAATCACACATTTTGCCCATTCCTAAGCACGGCAAATCTACATCATTTGATGACTTTCGGCCAATAAACACCCTCCCCGCAGTTTCGAAGATCTTAGAGACATTGATCAAGGATAAGATGATGTGTCACTTAGCAGCGAATAACTTACTGAGTGTTGCTCAGCATGGATTCCTCAAAGCTCGATCTTGTGACACCTGTCAACTCTCTTTCTTTGACTATGTTCTCCAATCTAGGGACAATGGCTTTGCACTTTACATAGTATATTTCGAGTTCACTAAGGCTTTTGATCGTGTTGACAATGCTCTTCTTCTCCTGAAACTGTCCCCTTTCGGAATAGGTGGCAAACTTTTGAATTTTATATACTCTTACCTGGGCACTCGTACACAACGAGTTAAGATTTCCAATACCATCTCCAACCCCACACGTGTGAGGAGTGGAGTCATTCGCCTCGAGACTGATCTTCCTGATGCCCTCACAGAGTGCGCTCCATCGACGCTCTTGGCGAAGCCTTCTATATTCGCCATATACTAGTAATCTGGTCGCATCTCCTTTGCCCTATCCTCGGATGGACTCTGATGAATTCAACCGACCGCATCTGGGTTCTTGTCGCCTCAAGACTGGTTGTCATCGTGCCCTTACAGAATGCGCTCCATCGGCGGTCTTGACAAAGCCTTCTATATTCGCCATATACTAGTAGTCTGGTCGCATCTCTCTTCCCCAAATGCTCGGATGGACTCGGTTGAATGAAACCGACCGCATCTGGGTTCCTATCGCCTCGAGACTGGTTTTCAATTTCGCCACTTATTTTTCTTATTCAAGGCGATACAGGCCAGTCCTGACCGACCCGCCTACGTACCATTTTATGAAATCCGTTACACAATGCCATATACAGCTGAAATTTGTTTCGGCCATGTTGATGTCCGACTATATTCCATTCTGTACCGCCACATGCAGGCCAGTCCTCCCTGCATTTTTCTGATGCTATTTTTTGAGGTTTTTTTTTCTCCTGTTAAATTACTACAATCATTTTTAAATTTTGCTTTGAAGTTTTTATTTTCACCCCTCGTTTTTCATTTTGCTTAACGGACTTCTAATCTTAAAAACTATGTATTGCACTTTGTACAGATTTTGCCTACCTCGTCTAAAATTCGCATGTAAATTTATTTTTACTTGCTTTGATGGGATGGTAGTGTACTCGGCCCGCTTTTATTTTGCCTTTTCGTTAATGATGTACCCGATTTATTTCAGAATAGTAAGCCTTTCATGTATGCCGATGATCTTAAAGTTGTATATCGATATGAGCCGGCAGATCGTGACATCGTGCTTGAGCTCCTAAAGAGCGATCTACAGGCTTTCGCCCAGTGCTGCCACACATGGCGCCTTTCTCTTTCTTGGCATAAGTGCTCAGTCATGGTGGTTGGCGACGACCACCAACCTCAACTAAATATTGAAGGTCACTCCATAAATGTGCCCAGGGTTATAAAGGATCTGGGCATATCATACTCAAAGAGTTTCAATCTCTCGGAGCACTGTGCCTTGATAGTCTCCAAAGCACGCAGAACGACCGGGTTTATCCTCCGAAACTTTAAAACTAGGAATATCAGAATGCGCCTTTACAACATGTACGTTAGACCTTGTCTGAGAGAGAGAGAGGAGAGGAAATGCGCTTTATTTTGAAATCGTAAGTTCAAAATTTTCAGCAAAAAATTGGCTCCATTCACTGTGGGTAGTAAATAAGTTAAGAGATTATTCAACAGTCAAAGAAACGATTATTATGGGGATAGTTCAAGTCTGAGCTTCTGTATTTCTGTCTCTTCGCACGTAAGATAGCGCGCTAGGAATGGCAATACAGAGGCTCGAAAAGCCGATGTGCGACAGGGTATAAGACGGAAGTTGCGGCGCATCGGGCGGGAAGACTTGGCAGCCATAAGATCGGAATGTAGGGGATGGGCAACGTCATCTAGAATTCGACCAGCAAATTGCTTGACCGCATTGAAGTGTCGTTGTAAGATTGTGTCAACTAAAAAAATATGAGAAACGCCAGCAGCAGAAGAGAGCATGCTGAGGATTCGTTTCAAAATTAAAAGATCCTTTTTTTAACAGAGCAGGAAAAACGACAGGAGAACTGTATAGGATAAGAGGAAGAATGCAGGCATCAATGAATCGCCAGACTAAGGGTTGAGGTGTGTAGTAGGAACGCAAACGACGAATGTAGTAAAGGAGTTTACGAACTTTAATAAATATGGACTCAATATGGAGGGAAAAAGA
>CACRXP010000383.1:549620-573087 GCA_902702965.1 Spirometra erinaceieuropaei | reverse complement strand
AGCAAGTTTTTGTGAGAGGAAGTCGAAAAAACGGGTTAATGCGCCTTCACAGGAAGAGGGGGGAATGTAAATACTAACAAATATGATGCCTTTAAAATTACTTAACAAACGGGGCTTACATAAAACAGCGATTACATCTATTGAATCATCAGAGTAAGAAAAAATGGACTTACAGTCTCTGCACCAATTTTTATTAACGAAAATGGCAACGCCTCCACCTCTGCCACAAGATAAAGATTTTCTATCTGTTCGAAAGCAGTAGAAGGATGGGGGAGTAATAAGCTGAGAATCAATGTCACTATTAAGCCACGTCTCTTGAAGGCAAACAACTTCAGTTTTGCTGTGTTCTTTTTTCGACAAAAGTAGCTCCAAATCATGGGATTTGTTGAAAATAGAACGACAGTTTGTCGACAAGAAGGCAGGGATTGACAATTTGTGATTCGGCTGACGTTTGAATGCGAATTGCCAGCCACAACGGTGTTTTCTCCGATGCATAGGCCGTTGTTGACGGATATTTGATAATGTCAACACAGAACGATCACAAATACGACATATTGGTCGTAAAGTACAACAGTTTGCATCATGGTCGTTCGTAAGTGAAATTGACAATTTAATTCCGTTCAAAAGGGTGCTAGCGTACTGTAGAGACGACCTCATAATCTTAGCTCAGACAAACAAAGGATGCAAAACAATTCAATATATCGAAGAGAAAAGGCACAATAATGTACAATTAGTAAAAATCCACACGTGAATGGAGAGCTACAAAAATGGCGGCTCAAATTCAAAAGCCCGCCTTTGTCTGGAATACTGTTCGCTTTTATTTAACCTCATGCGTGCTAATGAGCGGAAGAAAATAGAATCCGTTCAAAACTTTTTTACCAAGAGAATTTTAGCCGCGGAACACCGACATTTGTCTTACCAAGAACGTTGCCGGCTTACAGGCCTCGATCCTTTATGGTTCCGTTGATTACAAAAGGGACTATTTTTGCTATTTAAACTCTTATATAATCACACATTTAACCCACTCACCTCTTTAAGACATCATATCCACCCACGACGTAACAGTCACCGTGAGGTCTTCGTATTTCTGCCTCTGGCACGTACTGTTAAATATCGTCGGTTCTTTTCTGTAAATGCAATTGCTATTTGGAATAAACTACCCATGAGTGTGAAAACTCTGCAAAATTATCCTTTATTTAAGAGACCTATTACTCGATTTTCGCATTCAGAAAAGCTCCCACAAATTTTGGGTGCTGAATCCACTGATCGACTGTACCGTAGCGATGGCGTTTGTGGTCTCTGAACACTATGGCCGGTCTCACCAGCTGTTCCTCAACGCCTCTGCTTTGACTATCCCCAACTTCATGAAAGGAATTGACGTCCGATAATCTCCGATACCGTGCAACCCCCTCCCCCCCCCCATCTTGACGGTCGAAAATCTACCGCCAGCAGTTTTTTTTCTCCTGAACCCCCTAAACCGTAAAAACCACCATCAACTATATTTTTATTTTTCAGGAGTTTTTTTTCAATGCTGGTCGGATTTGTGTTTAGTCGCTTCCCTTGACAATGCCTGTAAACTGGCATTTAATAATACATTAAATTAAATTAAAGAGGCCGCCGTCAAGAGCATGTTAACATTGTGCCAGTGGGTGAAATACAGACAATGTAGACAGCAGTGGTCTGCTTGAGCAGCTAGGTGTACAGTAGAATTTAGGAATTGTGTTATTTAAAATTGGTAAAGTTGTCACGCTCTCTGATGATTTGACCCTCCGCATAGCACATGTCTTATAATAATATTCACTAATTTCCAATTGCGTGTTTTTAAAAAGTAATGATGAACTCCAAAAGAAACGGTGACAGAACTCCGGAGGGCCTCGTCATTTTCAAAAAACTCTTCATAAGGAAAAACTGCTCGCAAATAGATATGAAGGGGCTCGGAAGGATTTGAATGAGTGTAGAACGAACGTATGGGATGTTAGGTTATGCAGACCCAGTGAGGGACTGACATTGGGGCGAGAGCTCGAAATCCCAGAGGTCGGAACGGATTCCTCATGAAGGCCGGCGGCAGGCGAAACAGGGAGACAAAGAATGTGGGCATCGGCGTTGTTCTGATTAATTCTCTCGAAGGTTGATAAGGGAGAAACTTCGATTTTGTGAACGATACGAAGCGTGGACTGAAAAAATCGATAACATGTGTAATACTCGAGTTACCTGACAGCTTATTCTAGTCTGGATTGAGGTCCTTAAAAGGTAATTGACGATGTTCGTCTATTGAGGTCACGGTAGTCATGTTCAAATCGGTTCTTTCTCGCATGTGGGTCTTGAACGTTCGATCAAACAGGTTTCAATAGACAATATCAGAACTGGACTATCAATGACAGAACGTTTATTAAACCGGGAGTTAGGAGAGGGATGAATAGCGGTTGGTGTGCCAAGGAGTAAAGGGGGAGGACAATGGAGTGGGGGAACCAGAAGATACGCGTAAGCTTTCTTCCGATTTATCCCTCCTCCAGTTTGGGTGTCGGCACGCGTGGTTCCACCGTCTGCACGTCCGCTTGGTGCTCAGTCACCGTAGCTTCAAAGGAAGCGGAATGACTCTCAAGGGAACGTTAACAAAGAAACTAAAACAAACCTAACTAAAAATATCAGTCGTTCACACATAGAGTTTTCTGACGATTGGTCGTGGAAAGCGAAACCACACGCAAAGAGAGAAATGAGCGCGGAGGCGTTAATTTGGCGGCAAAGGCCCAAATCCTCCATGATCTCTTATCTTGGCCATGGGGGATTTTCCGGGAAAGGACGGAGAAAATAAAAACTTAATCGAGTGAGTATTAAGATGAATGTTCGGCCTTCTTCTGAAAGTATGTAGACTACCTGATGATCTTATATTTATTGTAAAATTCTTTCAAAGGAGAGTGTACCTGGAAACAAAGAAAAGTGGGTGCTCAGAGAAGATGGAAGCGGGAGGAGACATAACCAAGGAAGAACTAAAAAGATTGTATGGTAAACAACAGGGGTGAGGGCTGAAATCCGATGGAGATCAAAACTATTAATAATGTGAATGATGAAAAAAAAGCCAGCATCTATTTTCCGAACCCATAGGAATTTTAGGTTAGGAAGGTGGTATCTGTTTGTGTAGGAATACACACGTTTGAGATCAGCAGCATAAACAGCACATTGAGAATGTTTAAATGCCGGCGAGAGATCATTCATATAAACTAGAAACAAAAGAGGGACTAAGACGATACCTAGTTTGACACCACATTCAACTGGGCTTTCATTGAAGAATGAAGATCTTACTAAAAGTTTTTACCTACAATTGCATAGGTAGGACTTAATAAAGTGAGTTAAGAGATTGCGAGGTCCTAGAGCTCCTAAGTTAACTAAGAATCTTCAATATGACCCCCTATCAGTGTCTTTATTAAGATCAAAATAAGTAAGGACCACAGAAAAATGATCATCGCGAAGAGAGGCAAGTACATAGAGAAACGACATATGACATGCTTCACGAGATGGGTCGGGAAAAAGCCATGTTGGGAAGTGCTAATAAATTGGTCAGCTATGCAAAAGTCAGTAACTTCCATCACAAAAATTCTTTCAAGGATTTTGGCGAGAGAAGGAGTTCTATGGACACCTTGATAGTTTTGAGCATCAGAAACACAGCCAGACTTAAATACTGAAATAATAATAGAAGGCTTCCAATAGTCAAGAAAGAAACTATGTTCCAGAAAGACTGAAAAGCATTTGCTAAGCAGATGAGGAAAATCTCTTAGCCGTTTAGTAAGGGCGTTCGGGATTTTGTGGGTTCCTATTGAGTTGGAGTTACCAAACTAGCTTATTCGCATTTGAATATTTCCAAGATCAAAATTAATGGTTGTGAGGGACGTATTAGACGACGGAGGAATTGAAGCAATGGGGTGAGTTTCAATGGGGAAATGATTGGCGAAGAACGAATTTAACAGTTCTGCTTTTCCTGACTGTTCTGCAATGAGTTCCCTGTTGCAAATAAGCAAAGACGGAATGAATTGGTGAGACTTAGCTGACGATCTTTGACGGAAGATCTGAACAAAAAAGTTAGAAGGAGTCGCATCACCAATAGCTAAAGCCTATCTGCGCTTATCCCGTGCGAGCGTCATTCTCGAAGCAAACTGAACTGAACAAAAGATAATTCAAATATTTTAGCGATTCGTAAGTGAACCGATAATGTGTTTAAGGACGGATCTTTGAGCTGCGTCCGTGGTTATTTAAGTCTGGTTTTGGAAAATGTGGAACAAAAGAGTAAGCGACACTCGATTTCAATGCCTTCAGTGAAATTAGATGGAGAAGACCTTCTATAGAGCACTGCAATAAACCTTAGCAAGATTATGCACAAGTAAAAAAAAGTCCTAGTAATTAAATACTGAGGGTGTTGTTTTTTAGTTTGGATGGTTCAGGAGGAAAAAAGCTGCGGCTCATGAAATAAGGTCAGTTCAGAAACCGATGGGTCACGCCTCCTTGAATATTTTCGGACATAATTCCTCCAAAGCGATTTATGCGAACCAACACCCAAAAATCAAGAGGTGCTCAAATATTTGGAAGGGTTAATTTAACGCAGCGAGACGTACTCTTTTGAAAGAAAACTGGTTCGTCAACATTGAAGATTTAGAAGAAATCTGGTAGAGATTTCGCGGGATTATAGAGTAATTAATTGAATCCCATTGTCCAATAAAAATAACAAAACCATGGACGCGATCGCCATGGGTCAATCCGATGACAAAAACGACCATGAAGAAGAAACAGAGGCAATAGAAATAGTATTTGGTAGAGGTTAAGAACGTTTATTTTCCCAATAGCGTTTAACACAGAAATTGCCAGTTTTAGTGCATGTTCTGCAAAAATCATAAACAGTCTGTCCAAATGGCTCGACCATTCAAATTGAAAACGACCAAATGAATGGCAAACCACCTGCTGGAAATTATAAGTGCAGACTTAATTTAAGTGCTCAGTTAAAAAAATAAAGTGATAAATTAATGGGGTTTAACAGAGACAGAATTTTGCGATGTGGTACTAAATATAAAATTCCATTTGCGTGCAATTCATTTACTGTCTTAGACCACAGTCATTTTGGAGAGCTTGACCCGTGGACTTTAAGAACGCTTATTTATCGATAAGGTCCAACATGGACTTAGGTAATTTGAATACAAATCCTGCAAACCGCAGCAGATGCCAAGAAAGTATTTGTAATAATGAGTTCTGTGCTGAAAAAATCCTAGATTGTTGTCAAAATGCACTAATTCTGCAGTCAAACATTAACATTTGCGATTATTGTAAAATCTGCCGGTAGCGGTCCAATTTGTAGTGCTGCTGCTGAGGAAACACATAATGGCTGTCCAAATGCGTACATAAGATTTCTTGGTAACAGATCACACGCAATTCAACAAGAAAGGAACAAAAGGAAAATACTGGATAACAGGCAGAAAAATATACCTTAGAGCCCATACGAAGGCGATTGCACTGATACACGTATATAAGCTAGTCGTCTACTCTACTTCATTCGGTCTATATAATCAACGTCTTAAAGTAGTGAAATAATTGCATCAAAAATATTCAACTTGAACCAACTTCCACCTGCGGCGCTTCCGTGTCGCTCAGAAGGCAAAATACATCGAAAAAATTGCGCAAACTGAAGTTGAAGTTTATATCAAAATTAAAGACCACCAACTAAAATTTAACGGATACTGCTGATCTTAAACAGGTCGGAGACTGATTTCCAGAATACTAGATAAGACATATTAAGACCCAGGGAGGGTTTGTGCGCAGATTTTTAAACGCAAGTGTTTTTCCAGGTAAGCTCTGAGAAATAGGCAGGCGTTGACATTGAGTCTTTAACCATATCAGTGTGAGCATAAAGGAGATTAGTATGCATTTACGTTTATTTAGAAATAAGTAAACTGAAACGCATGGTTTCATTTTCAATTTTAGTACGTGATGGCCATTTAGAACTCCGAGTTCTAAATTGCCTAATGGTGGTATACAACGATGAGCGAACAAAATATCCTGCACATGCATGAAAACACCAGCGCGAGGGGAACTAGCTTAAAGGTTTCAAATCTTTCTCTTTCAGAAGTGTTCACCGACGAACATTTGAGAAAAACCCAGACAGTCAACTGCGGAGCAATAGGTCTCTTCTCCATAGTTGACTGTCTGGGTGCCTCGGTTTTATTTCAGCTGCAAACCTTTTGGAAGAAAATATTGCTATTAGGTTATTTTAAAACCGAGCAATCCGCGATCACGGCCACAAGGACAACTGATGTCGAAAAGACTACAAAGCTTACTGCAGTCTGATAGATTTCCGGATCCACACCGACCCTCTTAGGTAAGTCTTCTCGCAAAATGCAGTGACCATCTAGGACGACCACGACAGCGAAAGCCGCCACCAAACAGGAGAGCCAGGCCTCCATTTCATTGAGAACAGAACCCCAGCGAAATGTGGAGAGACAGTTTAAGGTCCTTTTAAGGTCATGTTATTGATCCTTTAAAACAAGTGGGACCGGCGTACTTTAGGGTATCTCCTATAAGAGCATATTTAATGGCAAGACTGTGAAGGCGCACGTCGTTATAAAATTATGACACTCAGCCTCTCAAACTCGAGAGTTTGACAGTGGCAGCCTGGGCGACGATTGAGTAAAACTGGATCCATTACAATACCTGCGTACTATGAAGAACATAACATGATTACACTCGCATTCATTATTTATGATGTGGCTAAAAAATAAGTGATTAGAGAGCATGGAAAATACTCCTTGGCTAAATCATGAAACACGTTGTATTTGAAAGTCCCCATCCTGACCACCCCATGGCCGAAAGGGTCATTGGGTCGGTATCATGTAGGCAGTATTTGCATTCCTAGAGCTCCCGACCGAGCTTAAGAAGTAATGCGTTTAATAGATTAACAAGGATTTTAAATCGGTCGCATAAATCACCTCTGTATTGTTTTCAGAAACTAGGGGTCGTGTGTTCTTGGCACAAACTGCAATTACATCGTCGTTTTTGACGACACAAACTGCATGTCCCGCAATAGGTTAGGAGAAGGGACGTTGACTTGATGCATGAGGTATTTACAGTGGCCGCGCAATTTTTTCTTTTCTTATCCTTCTGGATCGGGTGTTAGTATTGCCGGCTGTGATTTGTGAATATTTCTGCTCTGATATCCGACGTCGCACGACGCGGTTTTCATCGGAAAAATATGCACATCGCGATAAAGAACCGTTCTTCTCGTAGCTGCAATGATTGGTTGGAATACTGGTGTATAAATTTATCACTAATCGAATTTTAATCAGAATTTATTTTTTAACAAGATGCAACGGTTTGCGGGACCGATTTGTGCGCAAATACCAGCCCACGAAGACGAGCCGCCGATGTGGCGCCCGTGGCTAAAAAAAGACTATAAGTTGCTAGGAAGAGTTCAGAGGAGAGCGAAAAAAGTTGTGAAAGGCCTCAGGACTTTACCTTACAACTGCCGACTTGGTGAACTTAAACTCTTTCCTCTTGACTACAGGCAGGTTCGAGGTGATCTCATACAGGCCTATCGGATATTGAGGAACCGGGACTGTGCCCTACACCTGGACGATTTCTTCACCCTGGCCACAAAAACAAACTTGCGTGGGAACTCCCTAAAACTTAGAGGATTCCTATGCCGCCTGGACGTTCGAAGATTCTGTTTATCACAGCGAGTCGTCGGTGCCTGGAACGGGCTTTCCGAGGACGTAATAATGGCGGATACCACGGAGACGCTCAAGCAAAGACTAGATGTATATTTGCTTGGACAATACCGCTTGTCTGGACAGAACAGCTCTGTGGTGCAAAACCAACGCCTTGCATACACATATCGCTAATGAGGATGACTGTCGTTGCATTTTACCGATATTATCTACAACTGAATGTGCCTGAATTTCGGTTCTGCAGTTCCAATGAAAAGTATTATTTAAGTGTACATATTACTGACAACATTTTAGTACTGTATTTATTTTAAGTTACATATTGCATGTACCGTTTACAATAAGATTTTCAAAGGCATTGCCTATTACCCTTAAAATATACTTACCTATACTGATCTACCACTATTTATCAATCTATCAGGTTTGCAAAGCAGAATCTGAGCATTGATTTAATAGAATTTATGATTGCAACATTCGACAGCGCTTCGTTCGGTTTGCCTTGAGTTTGATATTACTATGTTGCCGATGCTATGTTAATCCTGGCTGGTTCTGGAGCAACATTGCTTTCCTCAGTATCAGTCGTTCGCTGAAAACAGCCAAACTGCTCTCTCCAGCTGCAAGTCTCCTCTTCAGTCCCGTCAATATTTCGCGGCGTCTCACACGTTCCCCTAGAGATCAGTCCGGTTGCAAAAACACCCTTATGAAAGTTCCGGGGACCATGTTCCTGGACAAAGCAAATTATTATCTTCTTTTCTGTCGAAAATAGTTTTAACAGTGGGTCGTCGCACAGTTTACGACTGTGCACTAACCTTTTTCGATCCTTAAGACTGCGCAAATTGTTACGTTTTCCTTCGAATAATAGATATTGTTCAGCGGGCGCTAAAACATATCAAGGTAACCAAAAATTCGATTGTAGTAAGCACTTGGCGACCACACAATTATGGCGATTGAGAAGATCCTTTGTTCTAAATCCAGTCGCATTGTCCGCCGCAGTAATTGGAATTGACTTCATACTACTGTTGTGATGTTTACCAATTCCCCTTTGTCGCGACATTGTATCCTCACTTTCAACTGGAGACTTCGTTAAACTAGTAAACTTTATCAACTTATACATTTCTAAGCGTAAACAAAAGGTTTTGGTGGGATCTTCGCTTGCCAGTGAAAGCCCTATTGTAGGTGGTGTCCTACAAGGCACCGTTTTGGGTCCTCTTTTGTTCTTGCTTTACATAAATGATATCTCGACAGCAGTTTAACATTCTCAATCATTTATTTATGCCGATGATCTCAAATGTGTGTATTCTTTCAAAAAATCTACGAGCCTTCATTGCCTGGAGCAAATCCATGCTGACTTGCTTGCTCTCTCAGCTTGGAGCACAAAATGGCTAATGGAATTCTCTCCGTCTAAATGTCGCTATATGTGTTTTGGACCTGATAGGCTACCCAGACCAGTGGTCTTTCAAGGCACGCCTATGACTGAATGTACCACCATCAAGGATCTAGGTTTAAGCTACACTGATAATCTTGATCTCTCGCCACACGCTAACAGAATTACTGCTAAAGCTGCCCAGATTTTTGGCTTTATTTCTTACAATTTCTATCTTCCAGAAATTAAATAAAGGCTCTATCGTATGGTTGTACTTCCCATTCTCGAGTATAGGTGTCCGTTCTTTGGTTTGATGAACGAGATTGATCGTTCAAAAATTGAAAATGTTCAAAGACATTTTGCTAAAAAACTTTTAGGCATGGAAAAGCCAAATATCTCCTGCTCAGATAGATGCCAGCTAACTAACCTAAAATTTTTAAGGGTTCGAAGACTAGAAGCAGGCTTCTGTCTGCTCTTTCGCATTAATAATGGTTCAAATCTTCCTCGGATTTCAGCACTCACCCTTAGTAGTCACCGATACAATCTTCGCAACTCGTCCTTGATTATACCTCCGCCAGCTCCCTCCACGTCTAAGCGCTCTCTTTTTTTCGCCTCCAGACATACTTTCCTCTGGAATAACCTTCTAATAAATATGAGATCTTCAGATAATCTACACACCTTTAAGAGAAGGCTACGCCTTTATCTGAATACTGACTCGATTAAACTTTTATTTCCCTCATCCTTCCCAAACAAATTTTCTATGACTCTGAGAAAGGGCCACCGGGAATTCAGTATGCCGCCATTAAATTTCCGTATCTGTTCACATTTCCTTCCTTTGTGAGTAGTCTCGCTTCCTAAGATCCCTCACGAGAAATGTTAATTTTTCCAATTTTTCAGTTCATGCATCGTGCCCTCACAGAATGCGCTCCATCGACGCTCTTGGTGAAACCGTCTGTATTCGTCATATACTAGTAGTCTGGTCGCATCTCCCTGCCCCATCCTCGGATGGACTCGGTTGAATGTAACCGACCGCATCTGGGCTCCTATCCCCTCGAGACTGGTTTTAAATCTTGTCAGTTATTTGCCTTATTCAAGGCGACATACAGGCCCGTCCTGACTGACCCGCCTACTTACCCCTTCATAAAATCCGTTATACAATGCCATATACAGCTGACATTTATTCCTGCCCTGACAATTTCCGATTATAATCGATTTTATACCTCCATATGCAGGCCAGACCTGCCCGCATTTTTATGTTATTACTTTTTTATAATGTTTTTTTTCTCCTGTAAAATTAATCCAATCATTTTTAAATTTTCATGTGGAGTTTTTTTCACCCCTCGCTAATCATTTTTCTTAACAGACTACTAATTCAATGTCTATGAATTGCACCTTGCACAGATTTTGTCTACCTTGTATAAGATTCGCATGTAAATTTATTTTTGCTTGCTTAGATGGCACCCCGACGGGTATTTAACAAAATTGTTATTTTATTATTATTATTATTCTAATAAACACGCGGAAAAGTTGAGAGAAGTTAAATGTCGGCCTTGGATGTCTTCCCTGAGAATTCGTTGCAATTATCCCGCTGTCATGGGTATCCGCGTCCATAGTCTGCATATTTTCCCGAATTGTGTTTTTTCGGCCACTTTGTATCTTCGCACTTTGACTTTCCCATTTTAACCCTAATATTGCTAACCACATTTTGCCTGTCATTGATCATTAGCAAGAGCTTCGTTGAAGCAATCAGCTTACATTCGAATTTTTGGAGTTTCAGCAGGATGCATAAAAATCAGGCGCACGACTCGTTCTCGTACCTGACAGATTCTGCTTTAATTACGTTTTGGTGCGTTTTGTCGGTCTTTGTGTGCAACTTCAAAGACAGCCGAGGCCACCTTAGCAGGCTCTTTCTCAAAAGAAGTATCGGCCATTCTCGCGCTACTACGAATAATTGCAACGTGTCTATGAACGTTGAAATAAGTGCGTCAGTGTGTGTCTGCTTTCGAGATTTTTACGAATACTTCTGAGTGTATGATGGAGTATGGCAAATATTAAATCAAAATAAGCGATAAGTGCGCAAATTTGTTTGAAAACACTTCAAAAATATAAAAGGCATGAAGCATGTGCGGTAGCCACTCGGTCGCTCTGTAAATTTTGAAGGACAATTATAACTCCTGGTATTCTAGAACATCGGCGGCTAGACTTCGTGGGCTGGTATTTGCGCACAAATCGGTCCCGCAAACCGTTGCATCTTGTTAAAAAATAAATTCTGATTAAAATTCGATTAGTGATAAATTTATACACCAGTATTCAAACCAATCATTGCAGCTACGAGAAGAACGGTTCTTTATCGCGATGTGCATATTTTTCCGATGAAAACCGCGTCGTGCGACGTCGGATATCAGAGCAGAAATATTCACAAATCACAGCCGGCAATACTAACACCCGATCCAGAAGGATAAGAAAAGAAAAAATTGCGCGGCCACTGTAAATACCTCATGCATCAAGTCAACGTCCCTTCTCCTAACCTATTGCGGGACATGCAGTTTGTGTCGTCAAAAACGACGATGTAATTGCAGTTTGTGCCAAGAACACACGACCCCTAGTTTCTGAAAACAATACAGAGGTGATTTATGCGACCGATTTAAAATCCTTGTTAATCTATTAAACGCATTACTTCTTAAGCTCGGTCGGGAGCTCTAGGAATGCAAATACTGCCTACATGATACCGACCCAATGACCCTTTCGGCCATGGGGTGGTCAGGATGGGGACTTTCAAATACAACGTGTTTCATGATTTAGCCAAGGAGTATTTTCCATGCTCTCTAATCACTTATTTTTTAGCCACATCATAAATAATGAATGCGAGTGTAATCATGTTATGTTCTTCATAGTACGCAGGTATTGTAATGGATCCAGTTTTACTCAATCGTCGCCCAGGCTGCCACTGTCAAACTCTCGAGTTTGAGAGGCTGAGTGTCATAATTTTATAACGACGTGCGCCTTCACAGTCTTGCCATTAAATATGCTCTTATAGGAGATACCCTAAAGTACGCCGGTCCCACTTGTTTTAAAGGATCAATAACATGACCTTAAAAGGACCTTAAACTGTCTCTCCACATTTCGCTGGGGTTCTGTTCTCAATGAAATGGAGGCCTGGCTCTCCTGTTTGGTGGCGGCTTTCGCTGTCGTGGTCGTCCTAGATGGTCACTGCATTTTGCGAGAAGACTTACCTAAGAGGGTCGGTGTGGATCCGGAAATCTATCAGACTGCAGTAAGCTTTGTAGTCTTTTCGACATCAGTTGTCCTTGTGGCCGTGATCGCGGATTGCTCGGTTTTAAAATAACCTAATAGCAATATTTTCTTCCAAAAGGTTTGCAGCTGAAATAAAACCGAGGCACCCAGACAGTCAACTATGGAGAAGAGACCTATTGCTCCGCAGTTGACTGTCTGGGTTTTTCTCAAATGTTCGTCGGTGAACACTTCTGAAAGAGAAAGATTTGAAACCTTTAAGCTAGTTCCCCTCGCGCTGGTGTTTTCATGCATGTGCAGGATATTTTGTTCGCTCATCGTTGTATACCACCATTAGGCAATTTAGAACTCGGAGTTCTAAATGGCCATCACGTACTAAAATTGAAAATGAAACCATGCGTTTCAGTTTACTTATTTCTAAATAAACGTAAATGCATACTAATCTCCTTTATGCTCACACTGATATGGTTAAAGACTCAATGTCAACGCCTGCCTATTTCTCAGAGCTTACCTGGAAAAACACTTGCGTTTAAAAATCTGCGCACAAACCCTCCCTGGGTCTTAATATGTCTTATCTAGTATTCTGGAAATCAGTCTCCGACCTGTTTAAGATCAGCAGTATCCGTTAAATTTTAGTTGGTGGTCTTTAATTTTGATATAAACTTCAACTTCAGTTTGCGCAATTTTTTCGATGTATTTTGCCTTCTGAGCGACACGGAAGCGCCGCAGGTGGAAGTTGGTTCAAGTTGAATATTTTTGATGCAATTATTTCACTACTTTAAGACGTTGATTATATAGACCGAATGAAGTAGAGTAGACGACTAGCTTATATACGTGTATCAGTGCAATCGCCTTCGTATGGGCTCTAAGGTATATTTTTCTGCCTGTTATCCAGTATTTTCCTTTTGTTCCTTTCTTGTTGAATTGCGTGTGATCTGTTACCAAGAAATCTTATGTACGCATTTGGACAGCCATTATGTGTTTCCTCAGCAGCAGCACTACAAATTGGACCGCTACCGGCAGATTTTACAATAATCGCAAATGTTAATGTTTGACTGCAGAATTAGTGCATTTTGACAACAATCTAGGATTTTTTCAGCACAGAACTCATTATTACAAATACTTTCTTGGCATCTGCTGCGGTTTGCAAGATTTGTATTCAAATTACCTAAGTCCATGTTGGACCTTATCGACAAATAAGCGTTGTTAAAGTCCACCGGTCAAGCAGACCAAAATGACTGTGGTCTACGACAGTAAATGAACTGCACGCAAATGGAATTTTATATTTAATACCACATCGCCAAATTCCGTCTCTGTTAAACCCCAGTAATTTATCACTTTTTTTTTTAACCGAGCACTTAAATTAAGTCTGCACTTATAATTTCCAGCAGGTGGTTTGCCATTCATTTGGTCGTTTTCCATTTGAATGGTCAAGTCATTTGGACAGACTGTTTATGATTTTTGCAGAACATGCACAAAAACTGGCAATTTCTGTCTTAAACGCTGTTAGGAAAATAAACGTACTTAAACTCTTCCAGTCGGACATAGTATAATTACCGACGTCTATGCTAGGTGGACAAAGAATCATAATTGAATCTTTTATATAATATCGTATTACTTATTTTTGCCACTGTCAAATCATGGTTTGAAATTTAGATTTTAGTTAATCTATTCTACCAATGATATGCCTTTTCAGCCTAGTCTGCTTAAAAAGATCGACGTTTTTTTCCCTTTAAACGATATAACTGTCTTTTTGGCAACGCGTCGCCACCCCACTTAAATTGAAAATAAAAAGAAGATTAGCCTGACTGTTCTAAAAAAGAATAGGCTAGTTGAGTATTTTTAAATTATTTAGTGCAGCAGTTATGATGCTAAATAAACCGACTAAATCAGGTATAAAATTTGACTAGCAGTGTTTTTCAAAACAAACCTTTATTTCATCAGTGAATTTATTACTGGAAATCCTGACTGGCCACAAGCGTACGAAACTGGAAGCCTTAAACTTTGCATATCTCAGACGTACCTGCATTTTGCTGGTTCGACATAATCGTCGATTTGGTCTTTCCTCTTGTTTTTCCTTTCTTTTTCTCTTTTGACGTTAATTATCTCCTTCTGTAAAACGTATACTCTAAACGCACTTGTATGTTGCCTGTTTGACACAATCGTTGCCTCGTCTATGCTCATTTTGTTGATAGTACGTTGACGCTACGGACACAGTTAATGATAATACAAATTTTACATCCGGCTATAGAAACAGGCCACTTATAATGTCAGTCTAAGCTAACCAAGTCAAATATTTTACAGGTGTCTGGAAAGGTTTACATGCTTTTCATTAAAACATACTAAATTCTGGACTCGCAGTTATCAGCACAATTAGCGTGCTTAAACTTTGCGAGTCACGCACAGCAAAAATTCAAAAAGAACAGGACTTAGTTGAAAATTTTATAGTACCGTATTTGGGTGAGCAATTCACAAGAGTTTCATTCTACATTTAGCTGCAAGAAATGAGTAATTATTCTTTTTCAACCAAGCGTTATAATTTGGGCTGTATCTATGATGTTAAATGATTGGTTTGTCTTTTCATTATTCCAAATTGTTTTCGACTGCTGCTATGATTTTTGCTATCTTTCAGTATGACATAATTGAAAGCAAGGGCTATTCTGCTAAAAGTTATATTATCGTCACTCCTGACAATTACCTTCTTACGGTACATCGTATCGGCCCAAAGAAGCCACTTTTGGAGGGCAAGCAGAACGTTGTCCTACTGCAGCACGGTCTCCTAGATTCTGCTCATACTTGGATCAACAATCTTGCCAATCAGAGCCTTGGTTTCATTCTCGCCGACATGGGATATGATGTGTGGCTGGGTAACAGTCGGGGAAGCACCTACTCACAATACCACAAGACCCTCGATCCAACGAGCGAACAATTTTGGCAGTTTTCCTGGGACGATATGGCGCAAAATGATCTGCCTGTAACGATTGAATTCGTGCTTAACGAAACAGGCAAAGACAAACTCTTCTATATTGGTCACTCACAGGTTGGTCTGCCGTAATAAAATCTATGCGCTGCTGTACTCCTTCTTCCACTAGGGCACCCAAATTGCGTTTGCGAAATTCAACTCGGATCCAGTCCTTCGTTCAAAAATTGCCGCAATGATTGCCCTGGCGCCAGTAGCTTACCTAGGCAACATCAAGAGCCCTATCCGTTTTATGTCAACCGTCTGTAAGGGAGTTGAGTCAGTTGCTACTTGGTTCGGTCGTGGTCGATTCCTGCCGTCTTCCTCACTCATGCGCTTCCTCGGAATATTTCTCTGTCGTAGACAGTCGATTCCATTTGTCTGTAGTAATATCATTTATCTTCTGGCTGGTTATGACTCCAAAAACACTAACACGGTGAGTTTGATTTATCTGTCGTTTTAATGGCTGCTGAAGAAGGTATTTTTTTATCTGACTACTCACATAAACTCGGTTATGGTGGGTGTTAGTCGTTCTTGTACTGAGAAGCCTAGCTTACTACCGTAAGAGTAGGAGATTATTGCCTGCAGTTTTGCAAAAACAGGTGATTTTAGGTCCACGTTACACTCAGGGAAATTTGATCTTAAGAAGACAATTTTCAGCAAAATCTGGTAGGTGTGCTGTGCAGTATGGAGAGGTTGAGAAAACTTTGCAAGAGGCATGCACAATGGGGCAAAACCGGTAACTCGGGGTTTTTGTCTGTGAACTGAGATGCATTAATTACAGAGAACCGGTCTCTGTTTATCGGAGTAGGTTTTGGGTAAATAAGGAGTTACCTGAATTTTTGTCTGCGCAACAAACTTCAATAATGCTGAGAAGTCTGTGAACACCAGAAGGCTAACCAATGAGCGTAGAAGCTGAAAGAGTGCCAATATAAATGGAGATAAAATAACATTACCGAAAAAGATAAGGGAGACTGGTATACAATGGTAGGGGGCGCTCACCGCTTTGTTGGTAATGCCATACTGCCTGTATCGTGTGCCGCTGTGCGGCTGCTGGTTGGGCTCGAGAGAGAGCCCGTAAGACACAACGGAACGAGTAAGTTCCGTAAGAACGATCTGTGAGCGCCCCCTACCTTTGTACTTTACCGATCGAAAACCGACATGGCAACGGGCTCGTGGCTCAGTGGTTAGAGGCGTTGGACTTCTAACTAAAAGGTCGCATTAACTACAGAGGGCCGGTCTCTATTCATTGAAGTAGGTTTTGGTAGATAAGGTGTTTCCTGAATTATTGTCTGCGCAACAGAATTTAACAATGCCAAGAAATAGGTGGACACCATAAGACTCATCAACGGGCGTAGAAGCTGAAAGAGCGCCAATATAAATGTAATTGCAAAGTACTTTCGAATTCTGCCTACCCATTCGTTCGGCCTGAGAGGCTGCACTATAGACGAACTAGGTGTTAGTGTTCTTCCTGATGGTAGGTTACACAATCAAGCCGACGTAATGGTGTGCAATTTTTAGCCAATCATTGGGTTTGTTTTCAGAAAACTGTTTTATACCCTGGGGATGACTGCAGCAGATCGCAGACCGTTCTTCTGGATCACAAACACTTTAGATGGCGGATTCCCTGATATTTGCATGCAGTAAAGAAGACCCACCCCCCGAACAAGCCTGGGAATGCAAAACGGATCTGAGCCAGAATCCACTTTGCGGTTAGAGTAACTGTGTAGACTGTCTACTGTCAATTAAGTGGAGCAAAAAGGAGCACTACTGGGAGATAAAAGTCTCTATGCAGCCTTTGGAAAGGACACCATATGGACAGTTGCCTACATCCTATCTGTGTTCTTTTCGGAGCCTGGGGTTCTCACGTCACGGCAGCTGAGGACTCGGGTTGCGCCTAGTCCCCACGACCTTCACTTTAGATCCCGACATGAAAAAAGAGAAGTAGACTCTAGTAGAAGGAGTACTTTATTCTTTACGGAACGAAAGTAGAGTAATTTGGAGTTAGTTAGCAGCCGGACGAGACGCGCACGTATGACTTCGAAGGGGCAGGCATCCGAGTGTCCTGGGCGTGGCCATTTAATCGTAGGCTTTGAAGGTGCCCAAGCGGTTTGGATAACTGTGATTGGCCAAACGCCATACTGAGCATATCTGCTTCTGTGATTGGCCAGACGTAATGACAACATGGTGCCGAGCCTAAGAGTGCCAGACGAACGGCTGACGCTGATGCGTCTGCTGCAACCTATGGTAAACTTCCAATTCAACTCGCCTCCATCTCATTTGTCTTTTTGCCTAATTTCCGTGCATTCATAGACGTTTTTCCTCCACTTCATAGACCCGCCTGCCTGTCTACGTTGCCCACACTCCTGCAGGAACGTCAGTACGCAATATGGTGCACTACTGTCAGGCAAGTTGTTAAATATCACGTTGACCTGATACTGCTCTTCTGCGGCAGCTGACCTTTGTGAAGACGCGAGGGCGTTTGGAGTTCGTTGCGAACTTTTTACGAAATTTGTGATGACCAATAGGAAGCGATTTCATGTCAGACAGAGTGCATGCATTCAGTTTTGAAAGTTTGACACATTTACTTCCGAGGACTCTGTTGGAATCACGTCGGGGTCACCATTTGTCCAGATAATATTGTCAGCAACTCGAGGCTTTCCGGACCAAAAATTAGGCAAGACACAGTTAATTTGGCAGGAGAGCGGACAGGCGACTAAGCAGGCAGTGACAGCCATATCTGTCACCAGCCAAATGCTATCTAGCCCTGGTTGTCAGCGTGAAGTGAATGCCCACGCCTGCGGCCATGAGATAAAAACAAAATTATCGGTCGACGTTGCCGTGTCGGTCAGCCGAAGGTTGAGTCACACACGCGCAGCGGTTAATAAACATAGACTTAGACATGTGTAAATAAAGGCTATAGCAAAATGGTTATGACTCTTTATCTGTGGTAGAATTCAGAAGGCAATCTAGCCCCATACGCATGCTCTCGAAAAATCCTCTTTGGACCAGTGCATTTATATTGGGACGAAGTACAAAGTAAAACGGGCGAACGATAAGAGAAATCCGTTACGGTTCATCATTTCAAAGCCCGTTTCACGCGGGAACGGGGGCGCGAGGACATGCATGCAGTTAATCAGTCTTTGACCACAGTAGACGCGGAGCATACAAAAGGTTCTTCTGCGCTCGCAGGATCGGCCCCTGTAGTCTGATGACAGTCGCTTCTGTTGTTGCTAGTAAGCGCTGACCCAGTCGCTTAGGCTGCTTAGGGGGGACCTCGTAAATCACACAGAAGGCTTCGTTGGGATCAACACGATACGCAGAATTAAGCATGCGCGCGAGGATGGAAATGTGTATGCTTTAAACTTCACCTTTCCCCAGCCATGCTGGCAGAATTTAACGTGTCGAAGATTTCGCACCTTGAGCGTGAAAATGAAACTAATGCCTAATGCGGCTGGAGAGAAAATGGCGGTCGAACTTCAAGAGTTAGTCAGAACGTGATGGGACTGACCAATCAGGATGACGTCTCCACAACAGGCGTTTTAAATACTACTTCAGTCACAGAGCTTAACTCCCTATCAATAACCTGCTATCCCGTATTCAGGAGGACACGATACTCTCGGTTGGTCCTCCACGTACGTAGGACCGTCCGAGTATCCTTGAAACCATCACTGCGCAACTAGAAAACGAGTCCGGGTGTACGTTATCCGGTTAGTGTTCTCTCACATTCACGCACAACATGGCCTTATCCAGCTGTCAATAATTTCATGACAACAGTGACCAAATCACAACTCATCGCCTACACAACAGCCTTCTGACTATGCTTGCCAGCGTCCGTACTTGCGGACACGCATCGTACGTGTTACCTTGCGCGTGACGCGTGTTAGTCGCGGGCTTCGCGCCATTCTAAGGCCAGTACCGAATTTCCTCTCCTTAGTTGGTTTAGCACGAAAGTGAGTCGGTGATAAAAGAATAAAGTTGTCGCGTTCACTTTCCTCACGACAAGCAGCTAAACGCGCTTCTAAACTGTCACTGCGGGCTAACCGTCGTAGCTTGGGAGGTTACTGGATAACGAGCTAATTTCAGCTTACACAGGACTTAGGGTCGGGTTAGACTGTCTCTTCTTTGGCAGACCCTCTATTGCACATACGCTGTGGTATAATTTTTCAGACCCCTCAATGAAGACTGGGCAGTGGTAGGTTGTGTGACCCGACCTCTCACCTAAATTAAACTGTCTTATTATTGTTTATGAAAGTGACTATGCACAAGTATTCCTACAGAAATAAATAGGGCGTACGCATTGGACAACAGAAACCGTTTAGAGATATCGAGGAAGAAGAACATTTGTGTTCTAAGAAAAGTAAAATAAACCAAAACGCAGCCGACGATCCTCGCAGCACGCATAGTATGGTGAATACCGACATGCCACAAAAAGTTTTAACTACTCCTCCTGAAGAAATAAGTAAGTCGTGGCGTACGGAATCGACAACGAAAAGCAATAAAAGTTCATTTGGGTGACAGGGAGAAAGTTAAGACAAAGGGATTACGGGGAGGGAAGAGCGGTTATATCAAGGTGTTAGATAACACACAAAGGGGCGATTCCTGTAACTATGGACCAACAAAAAAACGATGGGGTTGCACGACCTATCCTTTCTGAATACCGTTTTGTGGCCCACAGTGCGTACGACGAGAACTAAATGAGTAACGGGGAGTATCGTCAACCCTTGACCGCCACATGCTAGTGGAGCTCATGCTCTTTGATATGTCTTGACGCATGTCATTCTGCCAGGCGCGCGGCAAAGCTCTCAGCATGTAGATTCTTCTTTTATATCCCGCCTGGCCACAGACTCGCAGAAGTGCAAATCAGTCGTTTCTACTCATTATAGTCTGTCTGGGTGCGTGAAACCCCAGGAAGGAGTTTTATTCGCCGGCCAAAACTTTGCTTTCATTCTGTCGAGCAAGCGCTGGACGCCTGTCTGCCTCATTGAGACTCAAACAATGAAGGGAAGTGGTGCGTTTTAGGGAACGCTCACAACGCACTACTCGCACTTTCAAACTCCTGCTCGTGTAAACTTGTTTGCAACGGCTGCAGCATTGTTAATGTTACAATCAGTTACTGATGCCAACTTACATGGTAGCGCAAAAGTGGCAACTGTACCGCTGATAACCAAGCTAAAAAGATCGAACTTGGCGTTCGTGGATATGCGCCTCGGGGGCAAATCGAATCTGCTTCTGGCATTCTGTGTCCTATCTCTCTCTCTCTCTCTCTCTCTCTCTCTCGCTTTCTATCATAACCATCTCGCTTGCCGATTTGTCATCAGCTTTCCCGATTATCAGGCTCGGTCTGATCTGCAGAGAGCTTAAAGGAGATGGATGACTGTTCGGAAGGGAGAGACAGAATGGCCTCCACCACCGTCTGCTTCCACTCCAAGTCGCGTAAAACCAATGTACTTTCGGAGGCGGTCAGCCGACGACATGTGCTCCATTACACCTGACGGCTCACCTCTGCCTAGTGCGTCCTTTAGTGCACATGATCTGACTGCGCAAGTAGGACCATCAGACGGTTTCGCGAGGCCGGCCTTTAAGTCGCTGACACCGTCGTCCGTGGAGCCGCAGACATATACGGTACGTGGGCTAACTCATGAAATGTTAACCGAAATTCCAAAATGCGTTTTCGTTTCGAAAAGACTAATTAAGTAGAGTTGTAAAGCTAGTCAGCCTGCAACAAAATTCTATAATATTTATGTTACCGCAGGACGTCTACGTTCGAATGAACTTCTTTTCTGCTGCATGCAAAAACTATACTTTGCACAAAATGGCTACTTAAGTTGCATGCAATTATGTTTCATGGAAACATGCATACAAATATTCATTCTTTACCTCATTCGGTAGACAATTACGTCTTCTTCCAATGTTATACTCTAAGAAAGGGTTTAATTTGGTTTTTAAAAACTTTTCCAATTTCCCTAATAATTTTGAGCCCGACCCGCCATCACATTAACATTCAGGGTTTCAAAACTACAAGCCGTAGATTTTTTGTGTACGGAAACCCGTACGTTTCTCTACGGTATTAAGAGGAGACCGTGTGGGGTTCCTAGAATTTAGCAACTGATTTGAGCCATATTGTTAACTTTACAAGTCACATTGGTAGATGCAGAGACATTACGTTTTACGAAAAGCCATTTCACAGTATTAAAAATCTCACAATTAGAAACTCTTTTAAAATCGAATTATACCCTTCCTTCGAGTATAAATCTCGAAGGATACGTAATTTTCTACCGAATGAGTAGATGAATGAATATTTTTATGCATGTTTTTCATAAAATATAATTGCGTCTTTAAGGGTATTGAAAATCCACGAGAAAAATGCGGGCCGCTTAAGTAGTGCTTTTTTACAGAGTATGGTTTTTTGCATGCCGTCGGAAAGACGTTCATTCGAAAGCCAGCATCCTGCGGTAATTGAATTATTATGGTATTAAGCTGCATGATTATCTGTTTTACAACCCTATTTAGTTAATCTTTTCGGAACGAAAAGGCATTTTGGAATTTCGGTTGACATTTCATGAGTTAGCCCACCTACGCCGCCTGCATGCGACGTCTGGCTTTCTGTCTAGTCCTGAGAGTATCGCGGTCAGCGTTCTGTTCGAACTAGTCACATCGGAAGCGGCTTCTGTTGATGCTCGCCTAAGGAGGGCAGGCAGGCTTGTGTATTCTACTTCACGGAGTCCGCTCGAAGCTTCTACTCTGCACTGACAGGTAATTTCTGTTCGTTGCCTGGTTATCAGTTGACAAGAACTTCAAAAAACATGTACCCCAGCCCTGTGCCTCCACTTCAGGGGCATACCGGGAGAATTACTTCCTGTGAATTTTAAAGAGTTTTTTTCAGAGTTCCCTTTGAGCAATACAAAAAGATCGTCGAACTATCAGCGTCCATGTGCTTGCTCTTTTGGTAGCACTCCAGTCCAGGCATCCAATACAACTGGAAAACTTGATCGGCCAGCTTTTGCAGGAGAAGTTCGACAATCAATATGTCGCTTAGAGAACCCATCAGTGTCTCATCGATGCTTTTGCATGCCTCGATCGAGAATGAAAGAAACAGTCATTGCAAAAGACTTGCATGATTTCTACTTAAAGATGTCTGAGTGGTATTTCTCGTAGTGATATTCGAGCCTCCTACACAAGCGGTAATTTTAATTCGAGTGGGTGCAAGCTCTACCATGGAATGTTAACTCCAGCTCTGATTGCTCCCTAATGTCAATTCCTTTTCATGCCTCCTGTGCGTGCAGAGTGCATCCCATGGAAAATTCCAAGCCTTCGACTTTGGAAAAGAGGGAAATATGCGTCACTATAACCAATCAGTCCCTCCAACCTACGGTCTCAGCAACATGGACATTCCAATGAAGCTGTATTGGGGCGGTGATGACTGGTTAGCAACGCCTCCGGACGTCCGCAATCTCCTCGTTCAACTGCCGAGACGGACCTATATTCGAGACATGTATCTGCCCTACTACAACCATCTAGACTTTGTGTGGGGTCTGGATGCTGCCAGGGTTATCTATTCGGACATACTGGAGTTCTTCAAAGAATTCCAGTGATTATTTCCAATGTGCAAATCCTAATCCCATGAGAGAAATTGATTGCATTTTAAATTTTGACTTGCTCATCCAACTGCATCCCCCAATAAGGCCGATTTTAAACTACGGATTTTTGCATCTATGTGTTACAAACTTTTCGATATATATTTTTTTCTTTAAACGAATAAAGACCACAGTTTTCCTTGCTTGCTACTCAAAAAGGCGCGTAAAAACAGCCTGAGTAGTGGTTGGGAGACGTGCTTCACCGTGCAGGCCACGGGACGTGCTCGTCCCGCAGTGACTTGGGGTTCAATCTAGAGGCATCGCGGCCACCCCACATGATGATTAGGATGGAGCGCAGAAAAGGAAATGAGCGAGTTGAATGACCATCTCTGGCTTACTGACTTTCGTCAGTCGGTAATTCCTTGCCACGTGTTTGGGTAACCGTAGTTCCAACTCGCATTCTCTAGTCAGTGTGCGTTAGGTGGTCCACCGGTCTACTATTGAGCCATGGTCTCGTTGTAGAGACGATTGCGATCGAGAATATGAACAATGGTGGTGTTGCGAACAGCCACCGTGATCATGTCTGGCGTCCTTGTTCAAGAACCCGTTGCGCCAAGGT